>LVLI01000117.1:0-120066 GCA_001687465.1 Halocafeteria seosinensis | reverse complement strand
TACCTCTGACATTGTGGGCGCAGGCATGGCTCCTCCCCCGATGCCTCCTGAGCTTAACCAGTGCTGTGTTCCCTCACGGCGCATGTCAGCAAGGCTGCAGGAACAGCGGGCCCGTCGCTGCTTAACACGGGCGCATACCGCTCCTCGTTGAGGATGCGGTCATCTTCCCGGCCGGTGGGCTATCTGTCACATTTGTGTGTGTGTGAGGTCAGTGACGCAGTGACGTGCCCGAGTGATAAACCCGGAATCCCCACGTTGTGGTGCATCAGCGTCATACATATATCATCGTCGTCGTGACATATACTGTAGGCCATCATCACTTTCCGAAAGTTCCGCATAATCTCCGTGCACCCGGCATCTGATCCACGTGTATGTACTGTAGTTCTCAAATTTCGCAGTATTAGCTGCGTATCCTTTGAGCGGCGTTACCTTCTTCGCCGCGTGGTGTACCAGTTCATTGATCGGTCCGTCTCCACACCATTCTCCGGATGACCCCGTAAACACGTTTCATGGGAAAGATCTAGGCGTAGGCGCAGTGTTACCATGTACTTGGCATGCGTGAATGTAAATCCTTACATTACATTCTCAAGATTTTGAAACGTTTCACAGGTTTCAGTAGTAGCAGTAGTGGTTTCAGACTTTCGCAATACCGGTACTGTGAATACAAAAAATACATTCCCCGCACAGGCTGCGGCACAACGGCTTGGTTCCAACTTGGAACTTCCAAGGAACCTGCTGTGTTGGGTGCACCCCTGTAAATACTGTATATAGACTCCATGAAATGTTGAACAGGCAGGAAAATGATCATGACACATGAACCAGTTTGCACTTGCTTACACTTGTAGTCATTTCCTCATTTGCAGCAGTTGCCTGAAGAGTTGGTTTTACCAGGACAGGCGGTATGCAGTTGAAACACTGTCACGGCGTGCTTGGTATTCTCCTCCCTTAAAAATCTACCGATAATTTGAGTTTTCTACCAAATTGTTTTAATGTCAAACCAATTACCATTGGCTCGTCCCCCGTTCCTCAACTAGGGGCTGTGTGGTTTCCAGCTTTTGCTACCCAACTCAGTGGGCCAACTGAGAGTGTCTTGAGTAGTCAATGGAGTAGATTCCTACATAACACCAGATGGAAACCTCACCCTGCCTCACCCGACCGCATAACCCGACGATATACCCCCTACAACGTCACCTATCTGTTTCACCAAAATACCGCTATACGACCGCATACCGTATTCCGACGAAATAGGCAGACGAACTACGCAAAGTGATTCCCCACCTCAACCGAACCCGACCGCATAACCCGACGATATACCCACTAGAGAACCTCACCCGAATTCCACAAATTGACCCCTACACGACCGTGTCTCACGGGGGTTCGACAAACGAAATAGCCATGCCTACGTGTCAAGCGACGGTGTCAAGTTGACTTGTGAAGTGGTGTGTCAAGTTGACTTGGGCGAGTTCAAATTGCCCAGTCCAGAAAAATGATTGAACCGTTATGAAGTATAACCATAACGATGCCGTTTGAAAACAAGGATATTACTCAATTGACAAACCAACAACGTGAAATTATTCTGTTCAAGAATCTAGAATTTGCGTTGAACGAACGGTTAAAAGATGAATGCCGTGAAATGGTTCGCAATACAATGGATTCAGATAATGAAGAAGAGGATGTTGATGTAAAAATACCAACACCAAAACAGTCTTGGTTATATCGCAATCGGTTTAGAATAAAATCAATCAAGATTTACAAAGGATGTGATCCCCCAGTCATAAGTGATATTCAATTGGGCAAAGAGAGCAAAAAAGGATTGGTTGATATCAAATTTACGGATGATGATTGGGCTTTGTATTATGAGCATTACGAAGTCGAGACAATGGCAGATGATGAATTAGAAGACTTTTGTCAGTCAAGAATAAATTTATGTGATATTCATGATCAATACAGGAAAAAGACAATTGTTTGGAAGGTATCATATCTTATGAAGCAAATATTCATGAAAGGGTTTGACAGTTTGTTGGATTGTTAATCATTTTCATTTTTTGACTTTGAATCCGCTTAAAGGTAAAACCGTGAACATGGTATATGCCGAAGAAAAAGGGACAAGAGGTGTCGGAATATCTCAAAGTGTCTCACAGAGATTTCTGTGATATTGCGGAACATAGCAACGCCGAACAGTTGGTGGATATCATCAACGATCTCTATACCAACGAGAACCACAACGACTTTGCGGAGGAGTGTATTCAACGATTAGACGTTGCCATTGTCGAGTTGGAAAAAAGAACAATTGCCGAATACCTGTCTGACACCGGTCATACCATTGCCTCTAAAGCAGAGGAAGTTGCCAACAGCCTGTCGTTTGATTTGGACGTCAATGACCGAGCACAGAAACGCTATAACAAACTAATCAAGAGTTTTAACGCCAAGGAATCCAAGGAGAAACCAATTTCTAACAAAAGAAAAAATGATCAAACCGAGTAGTCACCAATCATGCAACCACCACAAACACAATATGTTGAGACATGGCGGTCAATTCCCGATTATAGCAACTATGAAGTATCCGATCATGGGAATGTTCGGAATATTAAGACGAAAAGACAAATGAAATGGCATGTGACTGAACAACCAGTTCACAAGACCACCCTCTATAAACACTCAAATGGATCACTTCCCCTTATTTCACCCATTTACGCATTCCCTTCGCTTCAGTGATTCTTATGATAATTCAATACATAACCAACCCTGTTCATAATTAGAGCAAACTCGGGGCAAGGTTCACGACTGGCTCAGAAAGATCCTTCAGTTCACAAGACGACCCCTATGCACCCAAATAAATCAATCTTTTCCGTTATGCTATGCCAAAATATAATCACTGTGCTTCAGTGATTATCATGATTCCTTTGGATCTTATCACGGGCTTCGCAAATAGGACGGGGACAATTGCCAAAGAAAAGAACTTAGCCGGACAACAGGTTGGCATTCAGGGGACGGTGAAGGGAAACAAAAACACCTCTATCAGGACATGTTCTCCGGTCTATACACACCTTTTCCAATCCAAACAAAAATAGAAAACCACAACATCTGAATCAGAAACATTCACTTATAAACACTCTGTTGTCTTTCTTCCAGTACAATCACTGAAAATTTTCAGAAAACCATGCCAAAGCCGACAAGCAGTGACTCGTCCTTTCAATCCAGACGAACTCAACTAATCCGAACAAGGTTGAAGTTATGCCTTGAAGACAGTCGTCGTCACTTCACAAGTCAACTTGACGCCGTCGCTTGACACGTAGGCATGGCTATTTCGTTTGTCGAACCCCCGTGAGACACGGTCGTGTAGGGGTCAATTTGTGGAATTCGGGTGAGGTTCTCTAGTGGGTATATCGTCGGGTTATGCGGTCGGGTTCGGTTGAGGTGGGGAATCACTTTGCGTAGTTCGTCTGCCTATTTCGTCGGAATATGCGGTCGTATAGCGGTATTTTGGTGAAACAGATAGGTGACGTTGTAGGGGGTATATCGTCGGGTAATGCGGTCGGGTGAGGCAGGGTGAGGTTTCCATCTGGTGTTATATAGGAATCTACTCCATTGACTACTGTCTTGTTAGTTCCCCAGCACTAAGGGACGAGAATTTCCGGTGAAACAAATGAAAGGATATTACCCGGTGCCTACATAAGCTCTACTTTTGTATAGAGGGTTTTGGGTGGCATAAAAACCGAGCAGGTAGTCAATGAGACTTACATTCGTTAAATCTCATTGTTGACTGAACTTTATACCAAATTGTGAGAAAGAACTTGTATGATGCGTACGAGGTGGCAATTGAGCTACTGGTGAATTGATTAGTATTCCCTGGGGGGCTGATACTGAAGGTATGATGCCGAGCCTTGCGGGGCGTATGCTGTACCGTGGTATCCAGCGGGTGAATAGGACGGAGTTGGATTCCCTTTTTCGATGTCGTGAAAATTAAGAGAACTTTCAGTATTCCCACTGTGTTGGTGCATCTCATCTGCTAATCTGATGCATTCATTCAAACCAGGGCCGAATGTAAATACGGAGACCAAGAATGCGATGGCGATAAGTGTGGTACCCAAAACAGGAGCCAGGATACCGTACCCTGCGGAATATAGACAGTGTGGCACGTATCTTGTATAGCAAACGTCTAAACTGCGCTTTATCTACTTACCCGCCTGTAGATGTAGCGTTGGAGGAACATACCCATAAAGCATACCGAAGATCCCCAATAGAGTCGCATTCATCAACACTGCAATGTATATGGTGGGAACTTTCTCTCTCTCTTTACCTGTGGAGCAAATACTGTATAACTCAGTCAACTTACAATGCAGAAAAGTGCAAATACACGTCAGCAATCTCCAAATTCCCACTTCGGGGATTTTGATTGCTTTGCGGATAAGAAACAAGCCAACCACGGAAAGCATGAGGGCTACAATTTCCAAGCCTCGGATTGCAATAAGGTATATCCGAAGATGAGGTCGCAATTCCTTAAAAGCTGGTGAATAAGATACTTAAGGGAATAATACAAGTATAGTACAGCCTCGATAGCTGAAAACTTACTGTCCTCGCACCTGCTCTCGCTCTTGCCAGGGAAATCTTTGCATAACTTCCACAAACCAATATCGTAAGTTACGTCATCACTTGGGCCATAGTAATCATCCTCAGTAGAATACACATGTCCAGTGACGATCCATCGCTTGTTCACTAGAGCCCCTACATGGCAAGCCAGTGCTACGGTCGTGCACACTAATAGTACTGCGTCCGCGAAGCAACGTTCATTCAATGATGAATGAAAACGGTCGATAATAGCCAATATCTTTGTACTATCTTAGGAATCATGTACTCACCATACATGGCTTTTTTGACACTCATTTTGCCTGTTCTCGGTAGGAACACAGCAACAAGGATTTTTCCAGATCTTTTATATTCTGGATTCTTGGAAAACTGGACTGCGGTAGGTCCAAGATGGATATCCAAAGAGATGAAGGAAACCTGTCACAGCTGAAATTGTAGAAACAATCCCAATCACAGCGCTCGGGTGTCACAACGTGGAGGTATTGACGTGGCTTGCAAGTAGCACCTGTCGGTTTTGAGCGGAAAAGGCGACAACTTGCGGTGCCGCCGGTGGGCAAAGTTGCGGGCGGTTTGGTGCGGAAAAGGCGAGCCAGAGACTCCGGGCCAGAGTCTCGGGCGCATGATGATGTAGCTTGCTAGTATTCTGCGTCCGTGAAGTTTGTGCATTGGACTCACTGATCTGACTCAATTCGTTTTTGGGTTCATTCTCCAGAGGGAATTGAGTCTGTAGTGTGCTGCGGTTGCGTTGAAACAGTCCTCCCCAAGGAGCTTCAAGAAGAGGGGAAAAAGAGACGCCGGAGCTGGGTTTTCTCCCTTATTTGCGTGTTACTCGCCACACACTTGTTTGTTGACCAATTGTGTCCCTCTATATTTCCTTTGAGTGTGTGTGCGCCGGAAAACCGTGAGGAAAATGACGTCACATCAGCCAAAAACATGCAATACGGCTCCCATTACCCCCAGCAACAAAGGCAATTTTACTCCCGAGGAATGCCGGCGTATTGCAAGAGTTATGCGTGTTGGAGTAGATATACGAGACAGGTACTGTTCCTTGGTTTGTAATTGTTGTCCTATCTGCTTGACTGAAGTACCGTCTGTTCTATCGTCTTCAGGTTCTATCGACTGAGGCTCCACCGGACCGTCTTCCTGGCGGAAGATGCCGTCACTTGGATTGTGGAACAAGGATATGCTACCACCCGCGAAGGAGCCGTTGAACTGGGTTCTGCCCTCGAGAAGCAGAATCTCTTGAGAGTTATCGGTGGGAGCGCGGCGACATTTTGTGATAAACCTGCATTTTGCAGATTCGTTGCGGACAATGACAAGCACGCGAAACAGTTCTGGACAGTGCCGAAGCTCGGAGCAACTAATGGGCGCAGTTTGGGGCAATATAAATTGACTTGGAGATTCCAGCCCCACATTATTCATAATTCTCTGCTCATGAGAGTGGAATCTGCCGAAATAATTCATATTAAATTCGCTTTATTATCCGGATCGCTGAATGCGTGTGTGAGGCAAAAGCCTCCGAGCGAGCAACTCGCGTATGAGATCCGCCAAGAGCTGCTGAAACTAAGGGATCGCTTCAAGAACTTAGCGTCGGAGAGTTCAAAGTGGTTGTTATCGAAGAGGCGTTCTGGTGATCGAATGAAAGTATATCGATTGAAAAACGAGTCAGAGCTTACAATGTATCCAGCTTACTTGACGTCGGCAACCGTCCAGGTTCCCCCTTATATCCTGGCCCCATTTCTCTGTGGAAGTGCCTCCAGTAAGGACTACATTGAGTCCCATGGAGAGGAATCCCATTTTGTTGATGAGAACTTAGGCTGTAGAGCCCTATGGGATCCCTCTTGTGCCAAGGGGAAAGTGATTGAAACATACGAATGGCTGAGAACCGATGATGAAGACCTCCCGTCGCCTGCACCCCGTACTCGAGAAGAAAGCAACGTCTTTGATGGCCCACTTGACGCCTCGCCCAGCCGGACAGGGGATCGTAGGAGTGTTGGAGAGCGAAATAGTGGAGAAGACCAATTTCCTTCACCTTTAGAGGGGTCGAGTATTCGCTACAAAGAGGAGGAACTACTTCATGAGAAGTTTGCCAAGTTCGTTCATAAGCATCCGCATCTGAATAAATGGTTTGGTAAATTAGTCAATGCACCAGAGTACGGTAATCCGACTAGCGAATATACTTCCAGCGAGGGTGGCCGAAATAGTACTTCAGATACTGAAGCGGTGACCTCTCAATCTGCTACCCTCGACGAAAATCCTGGTGAAAAGAGCTGCGTTACCTGTATGAACGAAGCGGCTGCACATGTAAACGATGATGTCATACTCCCGCCTCCCAGAATTCTCTATCGGAAGATGAAACCCGTGTCGGCGTTCTCTTCCTGGAGGGATACAACCGTGTTCCAAGATTGCACACGGTATGAGGATGGCAGCATAGGAGTTTGGGAGGTATCTGTTCAACACAGGTTAATTCCTCCAAGGAAGAACCATGTACGCGCCTGTGTATTCGTGGCAGGATCGTTGCTGACGCCCATCACCGCAGCCGAGTTAAACGGGGATAACCCCAAAAGTTATCCTGAGTCTCCGGTAGTGGCTACGCGTGTGTCGCTACTGTCTCAGATGTCCTTAAATGGGCAAACGCCAATGTGGTTGGGAAACGCAATCGTAGATGGACAAACAATCGCACCTATGGAGTCCTTCTTGAAACTTGTGGATGATATAATAGCGGTAAAGAAACGGCGACAACAGGGTCTTGCCGATTCCCCAGCAGCTTCGGATAATGAGATGGGATCGCCTTCTTCAGTACCTGGGCAAGGCTACATCAGGCGTAATATGTCCGTTAGAGAGTTCGAGGGCAGAGAAGAACAAGATGAACACGAATCTTCTCCGGAAGCGGCAGAGGAAGACGTGAAGGTGGGCGGAATCGCAGATTCTGAAAGGAACGAAGAGATCGATGCCGATAATATCCGCGCTTCCTCTGGCGATAAGCGACTGACTTTAGATGATTTCCAAATTCTCGCTGTTTTGGGTCGTGGCGGTTACGGAAAAGTGTTACAAGTTCGTCACGTACATAGCGGCCGTACCTATGCAATGAAAGCATTGAAGAAGAAGGAGGTAATTCGTCGGAAGCAGGTGTTCAGAACGTTGCTTGAGAGGGATATCTTAGCCATTGTGAAGCATCCATTCATCGTCGACCTCCGGTACACGTTTCAAACGCCTACTAAACTGTATTTAGTGCTAGAGTTTGTAGGTGGTGGAGATTTCTTTACTCTGCTTTCGCGTTATGGTACAATTGAGGAGGAACGGTGTAAGCTTTACATGGCTGAGCTTGTACTTGCTCTTGAGCACCTGCATAAAAACGGCGTGGTCTATCGTGATCTCAAACCGGAGAATGTCTTATTGGATGGAGAAGGCCACGTGAAGCTAACCGACTTCGGACTGTCCCGTGTTGGAAAAGAAAACAAACGACCAGAAGTCACTTCATTGAATGAACAGTCTAAAGCAGCTGATGAGAGGACGCACAGCTTCTGCGGGACAGAGCAGTACATGGCGCCTGAGGTGCTACTTCAGCACGGCCATTCCTCTGCCGTTGATTGGTGGTCGCTGGGAATAATGATGTCCGAAATGCTTACGGGAAAGCATCCTTTCCGAGGATCGTCTCATCTAGATACTCTTCGGAATATGGTGAACCCTTCAATTCAACCAAAAACACTGCATCTGTTATCCAAGAACGCGAAATCCCTACTAGAAGGTCTGCTGGCAAGGGAGCCTAGCAAACGGTTAGGCTCATCAGACGCTGGAGGCGTTGAGCGTATAAAGAAGCATGCATTCTTTAAGAACGTCGATTGGGCCAATGTATACGATAAGAAATATAAACCATCTTTCCGTCCTAACATGCGCGGAGAGAATGACATCGCGAATTTTGAAGACACGTTTACGCGTCAAGAAGCGCGTGACAGCGTGGCCTCAAGCGTAGCGACAGAACAGCTCGGAATCACTGAAGAGGACTTTCTGGGATTCTTCGATGAATTTGCCGAACAGCAAGCTGAACAAGAGAAGGGTAGTGGGCGGTGGAACTTCCCTCGTTTTTCCTATGCTGCCGAATAGTTATTGATGGCTGTACTTGTCGAACGAGACCACTTCGCTTCGCTCCAGTCGAGGGGTAAGTTGATGACTCTCCTGCAGCGAATGGCCAGTAGGGATGACTACCGGGATTTCGAATCGGTTCGGAATCTCAAGTGCTATCTTCATTTTCCGGCTGTCTATGCCTTCCATGGGAGCAGTTGCTAGTCCATGGGCTGTGGCCGCGTACAAGTACGTACTTGCGGCAATCATTGAGTGCTTGAAGGACCATCCTTCGGGACTATTTACTGTGGGTACTGATCGTCCGGAGATGGCGGAGACTGTTGCCAGAGTTAAACTTTTTGCGCCCGTCACGGCGTTCGACAGCGTTTCGGAGAGAACTTCTCTTCCGGCGTTCGCCAGTGAACCAACGCGGTTCCCCATCTTTTCATAGTATTCTCTATTTTTGTCTGGGTTAGGCACCTCGTTACCTGTGTCACTTTCTTTTCCCCTTCGCTGCTGTTCTCCACAGTTGCTAGAGTTGTATCGTCTCCATAAAGCGGAGGCTGCGCCCGGAGCGAAAATGGACGCATCAAAGGGCAGCGAATTTAAGTATCGCGGCGACCGAGTTCCCGCCGCCTTCTCTGTTTCGACAACAGATTCTATACGTCTTGTGGCTTCTGCGTGGCATACAAATGGACACAAACATACACGTTGTTCTCTCTCGTGCTTGCCCCGGAAGCAGCATTTTTGTACCGATGCTTACCTAGATCAGCTGCAAACACTGTCACGACGGGTGCTTCCCGTATTTTATCTCCATTTCCTCCCAATGCGGCATCTGCCAGGAGCTCTTTGACAGCTGTGTCTCGGACAACAATAATTTGGTACGGCTGGAGGTTGAATCCCGAGGGAGACCTCTGCAAAACGCAACCATTAAGTGACACTAACGTACCACACCTTTGATCTCGATGCTGGACAGGATACCGTCTCTTTGCTTACCTGCGTCAAATCCAGGATTCTCTGGAGGGTTGTCTGGTCCACAGGTTTACTTGCGTCGAATTGTTTGCACGCATGTCGGGCATAGCAGATACGCTCAAAGCTATCAGCATCCTTGTCCGGTTGTATCAAGTCCATCGGCGAGTAGAATTCCCCCGGAGAAGGCACTGAGGAAGCCATAACTCGGGCTGTGGCGTGGAAGCAGCCACGATTCCATGACGTCAGAAGTGGCTTCCTGGCGGTACTTGGAGCTAGTTTCGACGGTATCATTTTCATCATTGTTCTATCTTTAAAAGGAAAATTAACATATATATTTTTTATTTTGACGCATGCAAATATGCAAATCCGACAGAATCATCAATCTACTGTACGAGAGGTGCAGTCCGGAAGTTTATAAACAACTTCAAGCCAACCGGATAAAATTATAATTTATAGTCCTAAATTTTGGACTTCGAT
Organism: Halocafeteria seosinensis; assembly: GCA_001687465.1. Lineage (NCBI taxonomy): Eukaryota > Bigyra > Bicosoecida > Halocafeteria > Halocafeteria seosinensis. The sequence continues at coordinate 109,968 of LVLI01000117.1, read as the reverse complement.
TGCTCGTCTTTATCAGAGGGAATTTAAAAAGTGTACCGATTTCTATGACTATTCCCGCTTTTGTTCGGAGGAGGAAGAATCATCCTTATCCCGAAGTGCGCAGTAATTCTTACGCAGCAACGCTCGGCGATTCATCGAGATGAACATGGGACTATTATGGGGAGTCTCCTCAACGTCGATAGAGCGCGATCTTCCGATGGAACCGCGCGCGGAAGGTGCCTGCGAAGACGAAGAAGCGGAGGTGCCGTTTTCTGCATCGCCCCTAGTTTCTCGAGCAGGTTCGTCGTCTGAGGTAACTTCCGACGGCAAAGACCGGACTCGCAGAGCGCTCTCTTCCAACGACAACGGGGGAACGTCCTCAAGAGATGTTTCTTCAAGTTGATCACTATCGCCAATCCTATAATTCCCATTTTCAGAGGCTGGTTGAGTAAATGCTCGGTCCCAGTCTTCTAACAACGTGCCACGATTTCTTTGGGAGCGTTGAGTCCGAGTGGCTTCCAAAACGGGCGAAAGTGAGCCTCGATACGGTTGTATCGCAAGCGATCCACCCATTTGTTGATACGAACTCAGTGCAGCATCGGCTCGAATCAACGCATATGAGCTTCCTTCGCCATCCCAAGCGGTAGTGTCCGTCTCGTCGTCTGCATCTTCCATCGGGTACCTAGTCTCTGGTTGATGCTCCGAATCTCTAGTTAAGATTTGAGGGGCAATGTTATGAAACAAATAACTCCCTGAAAGGTGTATTCTCGGAAGCTCGTATGAGGCTTCTCCAAGATGATAGCTCCGACCTGGACTCCCTTCTCCCGAGTATGCTGGAAGCAGCAAAGTCTTCCTATTCGCATAGCTAAACCTAGGCGGAACGTACAAGCCATGTTCGTTTTCTTGACTAGCTCTCATGACCTCACCCAATTGTTGCCGAAAGTGAGCGCTAGAGGGCAATAGGTTCTCATTTTCAATTTTTGTCTCCACATCTTGTAAAGCCTTATCGGAAACATACTCCCACCGTATGCAGTGGAATAACCTTGAACATGCGAACGACATTTTCTGGAACTGTTTCTCAGTAGGGGTGTATCCGTTTGACTGACTTTCGTTCAATGTGTAGCGAATAGTGTCAAGGATAAACATAACGACCTCATCTTCGCTTTCCACATAGAGTTCATCTAAATCGAGGAGAGTCTGTAGCTGAGTCAGTGATATCTGACGCAAAAGTTTTCGTGCTGGTCGTGAATAGAATACCAAGCTAGTTATAATTGCAAGATGATGAAACATGCGGTCCGTCAATTTCAGCATGAGTTCCCAGTACTTGAGATCTTCTTCAGTAGGATTGGCAGCATTGCGATATCTCTTGTACAGTGAAGGCCCAGTCTTTGAATCCAAATTCGCTTTGATATTGGATACTTTCACAAACAGTTTCATCATAGAATAAGCTTTTAATACCGGCAAACTCTTGGCAACATGAAAAACAGAGTTGTAGCGCTCGGCAAAAATTACCATTCCGAGTATTTCCTCCGCATCTTTTCTTTGAGATGGTATCCACCGATTGATTATCTGCATTACATTCCCTAAAGACATTGAGGTGTTCACATCAACTTTCTCGTCCTGCGTTCTTTGCCGTCGTTCATCTGCCTCATCTTCGTCCTCTGAATCAGCTCTAAAGCGGCTCGAAATGTTCTTCACTGCGTTGATGCATCTTTTCAGTTCAAATAGAAGAACTTTGGAAACCTGTTTTCGCAGTTTGTCCACATTAATCTCATTAAGGTCGGAGTAGACATCGAACGAAGAAGGTCGCAGTTTTCCGAACTTTTCGTATAGTCCACCGCTCTCGAAATGGCTTTCTGTGGAAGGCTCTGGAGATTCTCGCTCTACCACAATGGAGTCGTCTAATTTCACTGCTATTTGCAGTACTTTCCTCATCAAAAGCGAAAGCGTGAACTGCTGTGGAAGGGGAACCGGCTCATCGGCGAAATTGTCCCAGTGTCTCGTTGTTGCAGTATGCATGCAAACGTCAAGTATAGGTGAAGCGGCCTGACCACAACGATACGCCGAATTAACTAAAATCTGAAAATGGTCAAGTCGATCGTCATGTTCGCATTGCTCTGAAATTAACTGGCAACACTGTAGTCCAAAGCCAAGCAACCCAAGGTGTAGGCAATTCGAGACATATAGCAGTATGAGAAAGAAGCACTTACCTTTTGCAACAACTGTCGGATTATCAATTGATCACTGAGAACAAACAATTGCACAACGTTCGCGCAGTTGATGTGGACCGTAGCACCGTACATATATCTCAGAACCAGTCTAAAATAGCACCGAACAGCCTCCGGAAAATGCAACTCGGTGGTCCGTTCCCGTGTTTCTTTGAAGTCCCGCTGTTCGAGTACGCGTTTAAAGTACTCACTGGAGAGCGCAATGATGGGACTGTGCACCTCGAATTGTTCGATTTCTTCGCCTGATTCACTTCGAGTGCTGGAATCGCCATAGCGGTGCTCCCTGCTGGAGGTACTGGGCCATTCCTTTCCTTCATCTCCAAAATACCCTCCCGCATTATCAGCAAGTCTCTTGGGAGTGTAAACCTTAATCGTCCAATCAGCAAACTCTCCGCTGTCGAGAAGCTGTATGAGGTTTATATCAGCTTGTATTTGGGTCATTGTGTGCGTTAGCTCGACTCCAATCTACACTCGTTCTTCCAACTTAGAGACACTTTATCCGCACTTTCTCTCGCGGTAAATTACCCCACTAAACTGTGCAATGTCAAACGGATCGAAGATGTAGTGAAATCACACCAATCATGCATCTATGGGACACTGTATATTCCGGAGATGTGACCTCGTCGGAACTTCAACTTCAGGTAGTCCATACGCCTCGTAGCCCCACAACCACAGTCGTGCCCATGGACGTGTTGTTGTGCGCTGAACTGGGAGAGAAGTACACTTTGTGTCACACGAAGATGTAGTATGGCGCGTGTATGCGAGCCCAAGGAGGATGTTGCTTGTGCTTGTGAAGACATCCTCGTAGTTACGAGGTGACCATCTTGTATTAACACTCTTCATAATAGCCTTGAAACAACATGGGGTAGACCTAGCAGTATTTATATTGAGGAAGGGACTGAAATGCTCTTGGAGCGCCTGAGGTTCGAGGCAAAGTCGATATGAGAGACGGGCTATACCTTGGATTTGTGTTGCTTTTCCCGAGTATAGCGCATACAGAGCTAATGGAACGAGAAATACGCTGGGTGAGTGATTCCGCGAGTTCGATGCACACATTGTATACCATTGCTAGGCGCACATTCCCTAGTATAGTGGCCTACAGTTTGAGAATCTCCGCTTGGGAACACTTGTACTGAATGCCTTGACATCAATGCTCTCATCTCCACCAAATCGAAACAATGTACTTCATATGACTGCCCTGTCCTCCTCTCTTCCATTGAAGACTACGCGGTCTCATTTGCTCGATGAGAATGGATGCATGTAGTCATTCTAGGATTCCAAGCTCTCCGCTGCGGCACGGCCAGAGCACGTTACGGGGGAAGTGAGGCTAACTACACATATACATTTCTTTCTGAGGTTTGGATTGTCTCGGTTCCTTCTTAGTAAAGCAGCTCCCAATAGCTTGAAAATGAAATTCAATCGCAATCTTAGACGGGTATATCTGCTCGCATGTCTCGGGGCGTGGCTGCAGATACACGCAGCTCACGCTTTCGACACCTTTACAGAGGAGACTGTGAGCGATGATGAAGACCCCGACAACGAGGAGATCCTCTTTGCTGCGGTCTTACATCGGCATGGAGATCGTTCAGCGGCTATGTGCTTTCCGGCCGAGATACAAGAGTGCAAAGACAATTGGTATTTTGGATTAGGACAGCTCACAGCGCGAGGACTGAATGAGACCTACATTTTAGGTTCCCGGTTACGTGAACGCTATATTGAGCAGTACGAGCTCATTGGAAATCAAACTGGTCGCCATGGAACTTATAGTCCCTTAGATATCCGTGTGCGTTCGACGTCGTACGACAGAACTCTGATGTCCGTCACCAGCGTCCTCCAGGGACTGTATCCGCCCGATACTGGAATCAAACAGCGTGATGGGGCGCCTGGAATGACTTATGACTACCTCACTGCAGTACCCATATACACGGTTCCTACAGAGCAGGATAGTATGCTTCGTTCATGGACGAACGCGACTTGCTCAACATATGACACTTCCCGTAAGCAGGAGAAGCGAAGTAACGCTGCGGCCTACCAAAGAAAGAAAGATGAAGCGGCCCCACTATTGGAAATGCTGGAGGATGTATCCGGGATAAAGGATTTGGACGTCGACAATTTGTACGAGGTGTATGATGTTCTCAACGCGAGACAGAAATACGGGTACGAATGGCCTCCAGGAGTGAACGAGTCAGTCTTTCAGAAAGTAATAGAGGTACGATGGCTATGTTACTCACGTTTTAGAGTACTATATACTCGTTATCATGCATTTTTTATTCGACTGGGAATATGTCGTTGACTTAATCAATCGCAGTTGAACGCATGGGCTGAGTTTCAGATGTTCAACTCCTCAGTGTTGCGTCAGAAGGCTTCCGGGGTATTTCTGAATGAATTGCACACGCGCATAAGTAGTGCAGCCAACGGAACGACACAGCCAGGGTTTGACCCTGATGATTTTCCTGCTGCGGATGACCCCGATGGTCCCAACCTCTATGTGTACTCAGCCCACGACACCACGATTGCAGCAACCCTTTATGGAATGCGGCTATTTAAGCAGCCTCAGAAGAATCCACCTTATGCGTCTAGCGTAGTGTGGGAGCTAGTGCGAAGCAAACAAAAGAAGAGCCTGACTGACTCGCTCCATCATAACCACATGAGAGGGCGCATGAGATCTACCGATGATTTGTACGTTCGAGTTTTCTATAACCACGGAGTTGGAACGGCTGACCACACCGGTTCTGGTCCAGCTGCACCTCCTCCTTTTCACAAGAATAATACTATTACCGGGATGATCCCAGGGTGCCCGCCAGGAGAGTCCTTATGCCCACTGCCCAAATTTCTGGACTCGATATCCAAGAACGGTATCACGCAAAAACAGTGGACCGCTATGTGTAGTGCTCCCTCAGCGGGCGCGTCCACAAAGGGGGGACATGATGACATCGAAATAGGAAAAGGGGCTTTGACAGGTGTAGTGATTGCCTCTGTGGTCGTAGGTGGCGTGGTATTTGGACTTGTGGTTCATTATTGCGGAAGACGTAAGCGTAATGACCTGCACCGCCTTGGCTACCGAGAATACAATGGGGCACCATGAAGGTTCGGGACACGCATTCACCAAGACATTTCATATGTCAGAGAAGCGTAGGGAAAAGTTCGTCTGCTCTGCTCTTGGTTCTCGAAGGGAATTGGGAACTCAAGCCTACGTCACGTACAACTTGTACCTGTGTGGAATTGGAGTCAGTGACCGGATACTCTCCCATAAGACTTTCTTCTTTCGTTCTTTACTTCCCTGCGCGCAAATAGGTTTATCGGAATAGGCTCGCCGGTAGTGGTATTGGTATTGTTGCAGTGTTCGACGGTTGCTTCGCTTCAGCCTACTGGTCCGATTGTGGCAAGTTGTGGCCAAGTTGTGGGGTTCACAGTAGAACAAAAGAATGTTCGATATCCTTGTCACTCTATTAATGTGCATTATATCGCTAGGTTGACGATAAATAGTGTGTAGAGAGGCTCATTCTCTCCGTATGTTGATGGGATAGAAGCAGCCGAGTCGGTAGCATAGCGTAGTGTTGTCCGAGAACACTGCAGCTCTTGAACGTCTCTTTAGTGACGCTCATTCACTGTTTTCTTCCACTTTATTAGGGCCCATTCATAAATTCTATACACCTCATAATGGCGGCCGAGGACGGACTGAATGCTTCCGGAAAAGCCATGGAGCATGAGAAACTGAAAGCCGAAGAGGAGGCGATTTCCTCTCCGGTGGTGGACAGTGGAGCCAACTCCTCGGAGGGAGATGAGAAGCAGAAACGAGCCGAAGAGTTACGACTCGAAGGGAATAAGCATTTCAAGGCAAAGAGGTTTCAGAGTGCTCTATATGCGTACACGGAGGTAAGTGTCCGTTTTGTTTTTTGAAGGACCGGAGATGCTGTATTGTTTCAAACGGACTTCCATCTTGCTACAGGCTTTGGAATTGTATCCGACCGCGGCATTGTATGGAAATCGAGCGTTCGCCCAGCTTCAAGTCGAGAACTTTGGATCAGCTATCTCGGACACAACTGAAGCGATCAACCTCGACCCAACCTACACGAAGGCCTACTACCGACGGGGATCAGCTTACTTGGCCCTCGGGAAATACAAATCCGCTAAGAAGGACCTCTACTATGTTTGCCAACAGTGCCCACAAGACCGAGATGCTCGTGTAAAGCTCCAGGAATGCCAAAAGCAGATAAAGCGGCAACAATTCGCTGAAGCCATTGCATCCGAGGCGACAGTACCGGCTAGTGAACGTTTTGCAAAGACCGTGGGAGACATGGCCGTGCCATCGACATACCAAGGTCCACAGTTACCAGAAGATGGAACAGTTACTCGTGAGTTCGTTGGAGAGATGATGCAATACTTTAAGAAGCAAAAGATGGTCCCCAAGAAATTCGTCGTACAAATGCTAATCTCTCTGAAACGTCTCTTAGCCAAATTGCCATCCATGGTGGATGTGACCATTCCCGAGAAAAACACAGATGGATCTGAAGGCGTCATCACAGTGTGTGGTGATACTCACGGGCAATATTACGACCTCCTCAATATATTTGAGATGAATGGTCTTCCTTCAGAGAACAACGTGTATCTATTCAACGGCGACTTCGTCGACCGTGGCAGTTTCAGCGTAGAGAATGTGATGACTCTGTTTGCTTGGAAGCTCGTTTACCCCGAGCATGTCATACTCACCAGAGGAAATCACGAAACTGTGAGCATGAATAAAGTGTATGGGTTCGAAGGTGAAGTAAAACATAAGTTAGATTCTTCGCTGATGGAGCTGTTCACGGAAGTCTTTCAAGCGTTGCCTCTGGCAGCCTGCATCAACAACAAGGCTTTCGTCGTGCATGGTGGCCTTATGTCCAAAGATGGCACCACTCTAGATGAAATTAGAAATATCCGTCGCTTTATGGAGCCCCCGGAGACTGGCTTGATGTCTGACCTGATGTGGTCTGATCCCCAACCATTTGCTGGTCGAGGCCCCAGTAAACGCGGGGTGGGTCTTAGCTTTGGTCCAGACATAACGAAAAAGTTCCTCGAAGATAACAATTTAGGTAGGTGCCATATATGTATCAGGCAGTATGGATCTGTATATGTTTTATTTTTGTATTCACTTACTTTCCGCAGAGCTGCTCATTCGCTCTCACGAGGTGAAAGACGAGGGGTATCTCGTTGAGCACGATGGCAAATGTATAACCATCTTCTCCGCCCCGAACTATTGCGACCAGATGGGGAATAAAGGAGCCTTCATTACAATGAAAGCAGACTGCAAACCAGAATTCACCACTTTCGAAGCCGTATCACACCCTCCGGTAAAGCCAATGCAGTACGCCGGTGGTGGATGGATGAATATGCTAGGAATGTAGAAACATAGATATAGTCTTGGAATGTAACAGAAACTGCATTACTTAGGGCGGCGTGCCTCTCCATCATCTGTTACCGCTCTTTTCTTTTCCCGGATCCGGTCAGAACGGCGAGGCGTACTCCTATTGGCCGCCGTTCTCTTACGGGACGTACTCTGCTGCTGTGGAGTAGTGGACACATTGATCGTTTCAATCTCTGCGGCGTTGTCCCCAAGCTGTGCTGCCGCACCTTCGTGATCTTTCTCACGTTGATTCTGTGCTTCTTCTGCGAGGGTGGCTGCGCAATGCAACGATCTTACTATGGAACTTCTTCGCCGTTTGCCGTTGTGCGCGTCACTCTCATCCTGATCCTCATCCTCGCTCAGCCTTTCTGTACTCCGGTTTATTGGCTGGCGATCCTGCACAACGGGAGAATGGATTTCTTGCATTTCTCGTCCTGAAGGTGTGGGACTGCATTTTCCGTGAGTTTGGGCCGTCACATTAAAGTTAAATGTGTTCGCAGCAGTTTCATTAAGTTTCCGTGGTGACACAGCTGCAGCTGTTGCACCATTTCGGGAAGGAGCTTGATAAGGAGCGGTCGTAAAAGCTGCAGAAGAAACTGCCGAAGCAACGCTTCCTCTCACATATTCAATCGCGCGCTTGTTACTGATACTATCGAGTTCTTCAAACGATTCATTCAGTGCAGAAGAATCGGCAATGTTTTTAGACGGCTTTTTTGCAGAAAATGCTTTCTCCACCGCTTTGATGTAAGACGCCTGGTCAGGGGAAACCGGAGGTCTTGCTGCTTGTCTACGCTTTGCGTTATCGGCACTCCAACATTTTGAAGGCGTGTTGGAGCTCTTTACCCATTGAGGGCTGCGGGGATGGCATATACCACTGGCGTTCAAAGGAGCTCCGCGACACTTGACCGAAGGGTTCGGACTAAATGCGTACCCTGTTTTTTGTAGTAGCTGCCGAGAATTCGGAATCATTTGTTTCGAAGCAGACTTGCTCTTTTTATCGCTTGCTTTCTCCGAGTACTTGTTTACACGAACGCTTCTCCGCACTGGCGAAACAAACGCTTCAGATCCAAACTCGGCAGCGGTCTTCTTCCGCGCCGGGACTTCATCAAAAATCACTACGCTCCCCATTAACTCACTAGTACCACCCTGCTCATCGTTTCCCGACTTATGGGTTGGTTGGCTCTTGCTCAATGACTTCGTTGGTGTCCTTTTCACTGGAGTTTTTGTCGTCGGCTGGATGTTTGTTTCAGTTTCCGCTTGCACGCTCGTAACATGTGGGACGGAAGTAGTGGAAGCAGCTACTGTAGTCGAATTATTGCCCAGCCAAGCTACACTACAAATCTGGTCTTTGTTAACGCTGTCTTCGTTGGCTGAGTTGCTCAGGATGCTCGTGGTGAGCACTGTGCTATCATCCATTGAAACGTTGGAAACCGCCACCCATCCTTGCTCGCTTTTGTCTTCATCCTCGTCTGATACAGAACCCAAACTAGCAGTATCAGGAAAGCTCACGTTGCATGTCTGACTTGTTTCAAATGTAGCCGCACATTGTGTTTCCTGGAAACATTGAGCTCCAGAAGTCGAGTCAGTGCTAACTACTCGTTCGCTGCTTGTAGGTGCGAATTTATGCCCGATGTCGGAAATATTACTATAATCCATATCCAGTTTCCTTGCTACTGAGGCAATTGTATCATCATGATGAGGTTGATAAGACATTGATTGAGAGGTCGTATCAACTTCCTGTTCTGTCGTCGCCGAAACATTGATTTGGGTTTGCTCCTCTGTTTCCTCTGACTTCTCTGTGATTACTGACTGGTCTATTTTCGACGCTGTTTGGCGTTTCTTCACGCTGCTCAAAACAGCAGGCATGCGTCGCATGCTACGGTTCAGCTGAAACATAGCCTGTGTCAAGGAATCGTGTTCTCTCTCCTCTTCCCGGCAGGCCGATAATCCAGAAGTGATGATATCGAACGCTTTTGCGGGCTCTTGCCTTAACTCCTCAATCTTCGATTTGCCGATCCAGAAGAGTGCCCGTGTTTTCACGAACGGGTACTTTTCTGCGAGATCATCATAGAGACGCATCGCATCCTCGTATCGTTCTAACTGGCACTGTAATTGTGCTTCTTTAACACATGAGCTTAGTAGCATCAGCAGTTGCTTTTCTTTGGCATGGTTAGAAGTATCCGAAAGTGTGGGCAGATTTACGTGTGCTTTGGCTCCACTATTGTGTAGCGATTGTGGTTGAGCCTGTCGCTCCTCGCTTTCCTTCGCATTACTGTTGGCCTTTTCCGCTCGCACTGTTTCACTTCCGGATTGTTTCTGGGGAGCAAGCTTTGCTCGAGCTTTGGCCTTCGATGCTGCCGTCTGTTTTGAGGCTACATCGTTCTTGTAGGAAGTTCCGCGAGATTGCTTGGAGGAGGATCGTTTTGGTGGACTGCTCTTAGCACGTTTAGTAACAGATGCCTTGACTTGGGTAGGAGAAACATTTTGCTTAGGAGAGCTGCCATACTTCCGTTTCCGCACAAGTACTGAAGGTTTACGCGAGTTTCTTGCAGGAGACACCCGTGATGTCGACTTGGTGACATTGCTTCTTCGTGGCTGCTTCTTCTTCTTCTGCTTCATAGCAGAAGATCCCTTTGTATCAGCAAACGTCACATGTCCACCGTTTTCCTTGCTGTTGACATTTATTACCGTCTCTCCGTGTACTCTATTTGTGCTGCATGTTCATGGGTGTGGTACATAACTTGGAAGACGACCTTCACACACGACTCCTCAAAGCACTTACCTGTCGCCCAGCACATTGACATGTCGCTGTTGATCCTCAGAGTTCGACATACTGTTTGTATCGGTAGTGTATGAAGTCTCCATTCTGCTTATTGATATCTTGTGAGGATCGAACGCTAGATGCCAATCCGCCAAAAGCTGAACTTCACAGTACTTTCTGCGACCACCAGTCATTTGGATATCAACTATTAAGCTCCCAAACCATAGCAAAGACACCAAAACGCCAAACAGGATATGACACAAAAGGCAATGGGGTAAATGAGCCTGCTGAAAGCCTTGAAGCATCCTCATTCACCTTTCAAAGATTTGCCCGCGCGCGCGCTTTCAGCCTTTTCCGCGGCCGTTTACAACCGTGCTCGAGGATTTGCCTCCAATTTCCAAGTATCTCAGCCCTTATAAGTGCACAACACACGAATCGAGGCGTACACAAATATGCAGTCTACTGAGCACTGAAGCGAGCTGATGGGATCGTCCTTTCAACGGCTCATACAGCGCTGCAACGCTTGCAGATGGCGCATGGACAATTGATACGTACCTATTCAAAGTGGATTGTGCACCTACTTCGATGTTGAGTAGAATGCAAAAGGTAGTTGCCAGCAAACTGTCGCTGTGTGCCCTAAAAATACACTCCTACCTGCTATTAGTAACAATATCCGTCTATATTCTGAACTATCACTGTAAGCTGAAGTTGAGTACACGAAAACTTCAACTAAGTCCTTGTGGTCGTCCGTAACTTGCGGTAAGCGAAACTTAAGCATATTTCATTTAATGTTTGAAACCACTCGCTTACATTGTTCGATACCACAGGGGACGAACTCACATCTTCTAGATGCCGCAAAGATACCCAGTTAAACTACCCCATAGCAACTCAGTTTATGTCAAAACCACAACTCGATTCGCAGGTGAGCTTCATTTATTACGTTAGAACTAAGGAGAAATGATGAGTTTTCTTCTGGAGTTATGAGTCGTATCTCAAAACTTCTATGAATGCGAAAGCAACGACAGACTTTCCACTATTGTGTTATCGTCGATAACTTTCGCACCTTTACGACACAACGCATTGATCCAATCTTCGCAAAGCTTTTGAGACTGCAAAGCAAGGTCGACTACTCTTTCACCGTCAGACTCCAGTAACGAAAAGCCGGTGCACTCATCAACGTCCTCTGAAACCTTGACAGGCTTTTTGTAAGCATGTATTTTCGAACCATACACTTTGATGCCATCTAGGGGGTTATTAGGGTACTCTTCGTGAGACTTAAAGTATCTGAGGGAAGTACCGTTCAGTGCAACTGCATAAGCATATCCACTCCATCCCAAAATGAACAACTTGCTGAAGTCAATAATATAGAATACACTTACACCAGCGGGCCGTCCAGTTGACCCCATCTGCTTCCCCGATACATTTGAACATTACACCATACTTCGAAGATTTTACATTCTCAGAGAGTCCCGTGTCTAATTTAAGGTCCGTATCAATGAAATATCGCGGAGCGTCGAGTCCGCCACTGGCTACGACGGAAGGGTATACTTTTGTTGTTCCTTCAATTCTGCAATAGAACGGATGCAAAGTAAGAATCGTCAGTACGACAAATTGCCATAGAAAAATTCGAGAGCTTACCTTGGAGGAGGCGGTAAGCTATCTATATCAGGAAAAGTAAATCCATAGGTTGCTGGATCCGGGATAGGATTCAGTGGCTGGTTGGGTGGGGCTTGGACAGGGCGAGGTGTTGGATCTCGTCGGGAGGCTTCACTGTTAGCCCTTATCTTCTGGTGCTTTAACTCCGCATCTGAAAAACTACTCTCTACTTCCGGTGGTTTATACCATGTCGAGCTCTCCGTAAATACGTTGAACCAGTAAGGCAACTTGTATCGTTCATCAAAACATTCAATCCAGCCATACTCATCCGCTTCTACCGACGTTTCGTCGTCGTCGTCCACGTTGCTGCCCGTAGCCTCTTCGTTGTCGAGTTTGTCGCTGTGTAAGTCCTCCTCCTCTTGCACATCGAGCACAGGATGAAACCATGTGCTAATATGCTTCTTCGGGTGATAGTAAAAGTAGCGCTCATAATTGTCGTCCCATACGGCCGTCCACGGCTCTGGAACAGAGGAAGGACCCCGATCTGCGACGCTTTCGTCCGCTTGTTCAGACGACATGATCAGCTCCAAACCATGAACCACTGCTTAGAAAGACTCATAGAGGGAGGTAGACGCGCATTGTGCACAAGTGGGCCAAGGGGGGTCGTATTCCTCCACTTTTCGGCTCTTTTCCTCCCCTTTCCGCCGATTCTACGTAAGTCTTTTAAGTAAAACTTAAGACCTGTTACACTTTTCTAACTATACCACTCGAAAAATCGGCAATTCCCGTCCTGTATGCTTCACTAAAGCTTCGCCACGGGCGCCGGTGGCACGGCGCGTCCGGCGAACTTCAACCAACCTCAACACACATAAGTGAAAAGTGCATCAAAAGTTTGTTGCTTCCTTCTGCGGCGTCCAAGTCATTTTACCCCTGTTGTTTAGGTTTTGTGTATCCTGTTTCTTGTGGTCAGGTAATGAATTGGAAGGACATTCCTTAGTAAGAAAAGAGGTAAGCATCGCCATCCTTGTCCACTGAGTCTCAGCTTTAAGATCTCTGTGTGGAGGTCACTGGTGTAGAGGTCTTCTAGCTTTGGCGCTCCAGTTGACAGCATTAGCGCGTGTAAGGCGAGGGACAAGAGCTGAAAAGATAGATTATACCCTAGACTGTCTGAACCAATCGTGCTTTTGCGGCTGCTGCTGCTTTCGTGTGTTGTATGGCGAGCCTGTTTTACTTGAGCTTTGGAGTCTCCGTGCAGGAAACGACCCATTTACTCTATTTGATTGCAATCGAGAGAGGAAAAGAAGACAAAAATGGTATGTTTATACTTTTTTGTGTGTATTGCCCCCATGGAACTGTTGAGAGAGGCTGGTTAACGAGAAATAGAGGCAGCCTCTCTGGGAGTCTGTCTGGCACAGTCTTGCCGGATTTTAGGGGTGATGGCTGATTTATTAGCTATGCTGATGGGATATATGTATACGATATAGAATATTTTTAGAATCCATAAAGGGTATGGTATGAAATGATGTGTTAGCTCCTCTCTATACGCTATCTTAGTGAAAGGGGGAACCGTACCTTTACAAAAAAAGGGTAGGGACCGTCGTGAGGGGATTCTGCCGGGGGCCCTGACGGACCAGGGCTTGGAGAGCCTGCAGTGTGAAACTCGTCACGATTTTGATTCTGGTTCATGCACTTACTCGTTTTTTATCAAAACTGCAGGCTGATACAAAGGACATGAGCGCTGAACAGTTGGCTGAACTGAAGAAGAAGCGAACTTTCAAGAAGTTTTCCTACCGTGGGGTAGATCTCGACAAGCTGTTGGACTTGAGCCATGCTGAATTGGTCGAGTTATTACCTTCCAGAATCCGTCGTCGTTTTGCTCGTGGTTTGACCCGCAAGCACACCACTTTGTTGAAGAAACTCAGAAAAGCTGTACGTGTTTGGCGCAGCTTCCATCGAAAAACTGCGCGCCAATCGACTTTGTCTTCCCTATCATTGCAGAAGAAGGCCGCTGGGCCTCTTGACAAGCCTGCTCCTGTAAAGACTCACTTGCGTAACATGGTTATTCTTCCAGAAATGGTAGGAAGCGTTTTGGGAGTTTACAATGGCAAGGTTTTCACCCTCGTAGAAGTAAAAGTAAGTCTATTCCTGAGGTCTGTTCTAGGGCATCGTTCTCACATTGTCTTAATCTGGTTCTCTACAGCCTGAGATGATTGGTAGATATTTGGGAGAGTTTTCCATCACATACAAGCCCACTCTGCACGGGCGACCTGGTTTGGGCTCGACGCACAGTTCTCGCTTTATCCCTCTGAAGTAAAGCCTGTCACTTGATAGGCATCAGCACTAATCGCAGGATACACAAACATAAATATACCCTCTAAGAGTTTCACTTTTATATGCTTCTGTGGTTTTATTTTTATTTTAATTTTTTCACATTTGGGGTAGTTCTATCAGAACCGAAAATAGCTTTTCCTACTCTTTAACGGAGACTGAGGTTCACCTGGGTCGTAGTTTTGCAATTTGAGCAATAAAGGTAGCCCATCCACCGTGCAACTCGCTTGAGCGTTTTCACCGAGTTTGGATAAAAATTCTTGACTGGAATCGGTGGATTCTGTATCTACAGTCCCAGGGTTACTTCCTGTGTCGGTGCGAAGCCTAAAACTCCGAGGGTGGTCCCTTGGTTGTAACCGGGACGTCTTGTCTTGCTGGTTCTCTTTGTAACACGCGGCTGTTTTTTCAGACGAGGAGCAAGAATGCGTATATTGCCAATTTCTTTCCACAGCCGAAAATGAGTTCGGTTTAGTTGCGGTTGTGGACTCAGTCGAGTAGCAGAGACCGTAGCCTCTCCTGCTGGAGAACGAGTCAGACTTCGATCCATTCCAGGATGATTGAGCTGTCTGCGAATCAACACAACTACTATTCCTCTTATGGTTACTGTGGTTGTCTCCTGCTGTACTTCCCAAACTGGAGGAAACCAATTTATTCCCGTTTAGGTATCTGTAATCTCTTCGGACAATTCCTCCTCTGAAACCGCTTTCTTCTACAGGTGGCAACTTAGTCGTAGTATCTTTCTTATTATGAGTTCTTTGGCTAGTCTCTTCGCCTGTATGACTACGCTGTCGCGAGGAAACTTGCTGCTTTGGATCCTTTACCGGAGTTGGTGGTATTGTTTTAGTGCCGTTACAGTGTTTTGAGCCTTGGGTGCGCATACTCCCTGAAGAAGACCCTTCTCTTGAGGGAAAAGAGTAGCTATTCCTTTGGTGCGTAGTTGCAACTGATTTTCGATGGAGAGAGTGAACCTTTGATTTTCCTGTCAATCCAGTCCCTGGTCTTAACCGTTCTAACAACGTGGACCTTTGAAGTTGGCCTGGCACATGATCCCTTGAAGGATTCTTGGTAAAGTTTCTTGCTGTGTAATCGGATTTGCTCTGTTTTACAAGAACCTGCCTTAGTGGGGCAGGAGGCTTTATTTTATTCTTCTCTTTGGTTGTCATTGTCGTTCCACTTTCGGTTCCCTTGCGAGGACGGAGTTACAAACCAGCTGGAGGTTTCCTCTTTCGTCCTGCACTTTCCACGTTGGTGGAAAATTCCCTCTGGTGTAATAACCTTATAATAAACTTTGAGGGGATCCAGTTGTGGGCTTTAGCGGGATTGTTACGGCGAACACAATGGAGTGAGCTGTTCTCGGTGTTTTCCCGGTATCAGAGGAGATGCGCTTCAACGTCGGCTCGTTTCGAGAGGAAATTGCCGATAACTCACTTCGGAGCTCTCCTCTCCTCACGCCGTACATAGACCCCAATTAAATAAACTCCCCCCTCTTGTTGTAATATACAAACTCTCAAGAACCTGCAGCGCTGTAAATAGCAGGGCCTTCTATCTTCCCGAGGTCGCACACTCCGGGCTGCGACAAGGGGGAACTGCCAGGGGAAAAAAAGGGATCCTTGATACCTTTCCTTTTCTCGAGCCTTCTGACGCCGGTACTCCCAAGACAAAAATTTTGCAGTTTCACTGAACTCTGCAGAGAAGAACCGAAAAAATTTTAAAAAAATCCAGACTATGCGCAACAATATATCAAACAAGAAAGAGGGGGAGAATTTTGTCTTGCATGAACAATTCCAGCGTGGCACCAGTTCTGGGACCAAGATCCGGATAGGAGGTGAGTTACTCACTGACTCAGAATCTCAAAAACCGTGGTATGTTCTTGGCCGCAACCAAGAGCGGAGATGGGGACACACGGGTAATACACCCATACATAGAGTATCAGAGAACGATATGTGTGGAAATGTAACTCACAAAAGACAAGCAGGCAAATGTGTTGCTGCTTGCATCTCTGAGGCGACTGGACAGCAGGACGAGATGGAGATCGCCAAACATGTGTATTCAGTCCACAACATCAGCTGGTGGGATCATATGGGACATGGAAAGTAGCCAGAACCCTCCCCTTTCGCATGTACTGGTTGTACTGTCCTATCCTCTTGTATACTTGCCATGGGAGAACAGTGTTATTCATCACGGAAGGTGCGGCTAAACTTTGGAGTTTCTTGGCACTTCCTAGCAGACCGCCGCCGAGTTTCAAGAACTTAGCCATTCCTAGTCCCCTTCACCATCAAGCTACAAACAGTACGCTGTGAATTCAATAAGTTTGAAGGAACGTTGGTGAACTGGGACACCTGTCGTATCCAACGGACGAAAGAGATGCGAAGGTTGTTGCAGTGCATTTCTGGAATCTGCATTTGCGAAACTAGATTTTCACCGCCTCAACCCAGTGATCTCACCGTTTCTTTTCCATTTCAATTACACTACCCCTCCTCGAGTGTAATCAGAACCAATTAAGGAAGTTAAGTATTTTTGAATGTTTCGGGAACGGAGATGCCATAGCTGGGGGACGCTTAGCAGGGGTGCGAACGCGGACTCTACAAGCAGCATGAAAGCAACCATGACGAATCAGTGAAAGTTTATACAACAGAGTACCAGCTGTATATATCTTGTGGTTCGTTCCAAACGGACGTCAGCATTTGCGCTTGCATACCTAGGATGGAAAATGGTACACTGGGACCCTACAAGCTGGTGCTCCTACAGACTGTAGGCTACAGTCCTACCGGTATTACATTGTACGACGATTTGAAATGGGTACAGTGACAGGAAGGAACTCACTGCTCGTTGACGGTCATCTAGACAGAGTTGATGAATGAATTACATCATAGTTCCGTGATACTTGGATGCACATGGACGCACGCCGGATTCAACGGGAGGTTCCGCTCCGCCAACTGATGCCAGCAGCAGCTGTAATCGGGTTTGCCTGTTGTTTTGTTTCGCCATACTGTCTGCCAGCTTCTACCAGGTGTTGGAAATGGCCCTTGATGGTTGATGTAGACATTGCACAGTACAGTTAACTCATGTTATGGCTACATTTGTCGTACACCCCAGTGCTTTCCGAAGCGATATACTAACAGAACTGCGTAGCCATGAAATCGACGGTAAGTTATTGATGAATTTTATTGCATTGTCTGCGCTAAGTAGAGGCAGATTCTTCCTAGTGTTACAGTAGCGGCAAGTGGCTTGGAACGGGGATGCCAACAGCAGAATTCAATTTTCGGCCCACGGTATCATCTTGTGACGCACATTAAGGCGCCGTATCCGTCGCTATTCACGGAGGTACTGCAACAGACAGCATTGGTACTAGCTAGGGTTATTACTTGCAACTGGTGTTGCCAATATTCACGCCAGGAGGAAGCTCCAGCATCCACAATAACCCCGACAGCTAAAGACTCTTTGTTGGACACAGCTGTAGCCGGAGACGAATGGCCGGAGCGCAATGCTCCCGTAGGCATCAAAAGATCATTTTACAGTTATGGTAACATGTTTATAAGGCCGCTTGCATCAAGCATTGGAGTGGAGCTTCTGGATCATCCGCGAGGCTGTGGCCCAAGCATCGCGGGTTTCTTCGAACATCTGAACTGCAAGCGCTGCTGCAAAACCATGGGAACCCCCCAAGGTCCAATATCATGTTGCAAAACTTTACTGGCATGGATATTAGCGTTCCTCCTCTTCCCCTTTGGAATACTAGCACTCATTTGGGATTTCCTGTTGCTTCCAATATGCATGATTGCGATGGTCCCGTTGGTTGGGCTACTGCTTGAGCCTGTGGGTGTATTCTTGGGCTTTTGCTGTGCAATGTGGTCGTCCAGAGGTTTAGTGATGCGGGCGGTTGTTTATGAGCGTTATCACTTGGTAAATACAACAAAAGAGGGACTGCAGATTGACGCAAGGCACGAACAAATTAGCGAGTTCATTTTGGCGGAACATGTCAATTTGTTTAAAGCAATATGGCTCCAAACGGGAGCATCGAATCCCCGGAAATCTTTGCACGAGTCTTTAGTTCGCAATCCGATATGGGGATTGTTCGATGCGAGCATTCCGGCAAGCTCCGTTTCCTCAGCCTGGTTTGAGCTTATCATAAGGTCTGGGGGGAGGATGCCGCAAACCACTTAATACTATTTTCGTCGAACGAACCATTGATACCAAAAGTACGGATCTACCGATGATCAACGCACTTCCAAACCCTCTTTCTTCAATATAGTTGCCACATAATAAGCTTGCATCATCCACGACAGCAACCAGGACGTGTGGGTGAGTCTCCAGAAGAGCGATCTGAGGCTAGCGTGCCCTCCTGCTTCTTTCTTGCTCCTAGCATACAGGCGACAATGTTCCCGTAACATTAGAGAAACAGTGGCTGTGCGAAGAGAGCCATTAACTACAGTATCGCTCGTTAATATCCCTGCAAAAACTCCTAGTTCTTTGCTGCTCACAGCGGGAAGGTCAGCACTTTGCAGAAGGAGTTTATATTTGTCTAGCTGCTTCATGCGGCGCAGAGCAAGTTTCTGGCCTGTTTGTCTCACTGATTCGATTGTACTCTGCCGAAACTTGCGAAATTCACGGAAAGCTTCTTTTTGCCTAAGTGGAACCACCGTTACCTGCTCCTGACCGAAGTACATGATACCCCCACTTTGAGAGAGTTCCTCCAGTCGCAGCAGCGT
Source organism: Halocafeteria seosinensis (assembly GCA_001687465.1). Lineage (NCBI taxonomy): Eukaryota > Bigyra > Bicosoecida > Halocafeteria > Halocafeteria seosinensis. Next base: position 90,987 of record LVLI01000117.1, on the reverse strand, counting down.
CTTTTTCCACTGATGAAATATCACTTGCATCCTTAAGCCTGAGCAAGTGGAGAAAAACCTCCATACTCTTTGGATAGTCACTATTTTACCCAGAAACTTGCGTATATGTACACGAGTCTTTGCTTCATTGACTGATAAACAGAAATCCTCCATAAACGCTTTTATGAGATTCACAGATCTATTTTTCCATCTCACACGTACTCGCAATTTCACCCTTCCAGCCCATCCAGCGAGTATTGTTAGGGCGTGCAACTTGCGCAGAGCTCTGCGGAAATTTCTTATGGTCTTCCAATTCACTTGAATGCAAGCAGCTGCGGCATGTCGACGCCATTCGTACCGCCGTGACGCCAGAGGTTTGATAAGACTGTAAACCGATTTCTGGAGGACAAACGCAGTCATCCATAGGCATTGTCTCTCCCGTTCTAACCTTTTCTCAAGAAACCAGTCATTGCGCATCAAAAAGTCTTCTCGATTTTCAATGGTCTGTTCAACATTTTTGTTGTTTCGATCTCTCACAAGTCGCTCCTTTTGTTTTTCCTGCTCGAACCATTTTTGCCGCCGGTCTTTTGCGCGTTCGGGGGAAAATTGATCAACGGACTTTCGATTCTGGATGACTTTGTTTCTTTTCTTGGCATTTTCTTTGTTGAGTTTCCTTTGCGCAAGTTTGTATGCTCGGACGCGAAGGGCCAATGCTGCTTGTACCCAGCTATTTTCTCTGACAAACTCTACGTGTTCGGAAATGTTCCTTCGGCGAACGAACGTAGGCGAGTTGTTCTCTTGTTCTGGTATCGGATTTGTCGAAGTTTCTCTTATTTGCCAAAATTTTTCGTAGGCACTTTCTAACATCTTATAGGGAGACTCCATTGAGGCCGGGTCAAGATCAACAAGCTCATTACTTCTACTTTTACTTTGGTTTAAGGAATCATTCCGCACAGTACTGGAGATTCTTGCCCTAGCACTAAATGCCGACGGCCACAAGCGGTTAGATCGAGAAGATTCGTACCGCTCCAAAGTTTCTATGCTTCGAGGGCTAAATTTAACACCCGCTGCTAAAGCAACACTTCGCGCAGAGAAACGCCTGTGGGACACAAGTGGCGTGGAGTCTCTATCCACCAGCTGTAACTGTAGCGTGGGGACCCTCTTAGTATCCATATGTTCTTCCACTTCATGCGATTTTGGTGGTTCCCCATAGTGTCCCAACGATTTCGTGGAGCTCCCACCCGATAGAGCCACAGATGCAATCATCTCAGCGTCACGTTCGATTCCTGCTTCAGGGGCTGTCATTGACGTATTTTGATCATGAACAGATAGCTTAATAAGACGTCTAAATTCCTCTTCTTCTTGGATCTCTTCCTGGGTTATATGGGGTTGGTGTTTATGCTCTGTTTCCCTTCCGGGAATGTGCCCTCGAGCAAGGAAGTTACGCCTCTTGCGTTCCATGAAAATGCGCATAAGTTTCTTTCGTAAGAACCCGATCGCTTTCGGACCTAGGGTTATATCGAACGGCATTGTTGCTCGCAGATTACTCCACAATCCTCGAACTCGTTGTATTGGAACAGCAGTCATTGCTGAGCTTCGTCGGTACTCTCCATGCACCGGAGAACTGGAATCCTTCTCCCCTTCTTCGGTACTCTCGTGTCCTTCATGGTCCGATATGTTTACAGAGGTAAAAAATGTTGAAACATTGGGCGACGGTGGTGCAACATGGCGAAACGATACTCCAGTCGAGATCTTCAGGTCTCCTTGTACTATCCTCCTCAATCTGCCGTTTGGCTTGCCGGTTTCTGTCAGCAGATTGTTTTTTACAAGGCATGAAGGACGTGGCGCTTCACGAAGGGCTTCGATTTCTTTCCCCGATAAACCTGCTTCCTTTAAGAGCTGCACTTCTGGACGACGCTTCGTCTCCTCGGAACTACTCTTCGATGTCCGGGGACTCGGTGGCTTCGGAGGAAGCGAAAGTGGGTCCACATCCTTGAACAAGGAACAGAGGAGCATTTTCTCACGCGGTTTAGCGATTTCATCGTCTCCGGCTTGCTCGACTGAAAGACGTCGACGAAAACTGCGAATGTTCCTAACACGTCGACCGCGCTTTGTTTGTTCCAAATTGGAACTGGAATGCGTCGCAACCGGCGCGCTCTTTTGCGGGCGAACAGGCGTACGATAACCTCCTCTCGCGCCCTCGCTTACCACCTGTGTTTGAGCCATGTTGCCTCTCCTAGCACAGAAATGCACACTGCACGGAATAGATCAAGGGATGCTTGTAGACCCTCTAGTGCATAGAAACCCACCCTCTGGTTCTGCGGCGCAACGCAACGTCGCAAGGAGTGTTTGGAGACAAATGTTCACGTATACCACCTTGAACACCACATTTCCCATTGTATTCAAAGAAGAAGCATCAAATATTCTAGTGAATGTAGTACATGGTTTTGTCCGCTACTAACAAACACAACATGACGCCGGCTGCTGACGCTGTCGCACAGATGTGGTCGCGACTTGCGCGCCACTTTTGTCGCAACGAAGACGCATTCCCCTCCCGGAAAAGCGGCCAACTTTCAAAGGCCGCTCTATGGTGAAGCGTAAAACCGCCGTTAGAGTAGTATCGAGGAAACCTCAATGTGGTTTTTAATACAGCGTACTAGCTCTAATGTCCTTGATATTTTGCAAGTTGCCACACTTCGCCGGTAATCCTTCCTACCTGGGTACTAGCAGCTACATGGATTGCTTACTACCTAACAGGCACCAGTCGACATAAAACACGTAGACCAAAGCACCTTCCCCTTATCGCAATTGCAGATCAACGATGTCGTGTTATAGCGGTTGCACTCAAGGCATGGTTCTTTGGTATTCGAGCTCGGAACCAGCCGCTCTCCGAAAGACGTAACCTTCAGACTTAGAGCTCTACGGTTTTGTATGCACGCTACGAGACTTGAGAAACTGTGCCGTCTCATTTAAAGGTTCATTCTGAGCCGTTCAGGGCATATCAACCCAATGCAAACTGGACACACGGCAACAGTCCAAACGATCCCCTTCCCAGGATTCTCGCATGAGCGTCGGGGAAAATGCTTCATCGACTGCGTTTTCTGTGTCTTGCAGCCCAATCGGCAATCTGGATAGGATGTGTTTTTGGAGGACAGTGGTTCAGAACCGGTCAACAACTTCTGCAGATGATCGTTCCTTCGTGTTGTACACAACGTTATGTATCAATAATTCAATTGTTGCAGAAAACGCTGCGAACCCGAATGCTCCAACCATACTTCTTCTCAGTAAATGTAATTTGGTCATGTCTCGGATTCTATTGTTTCCGTGAAGCCCAATAAGACCGAAAATGGACCCAGCTCCGGCGCCCGCAAAGATGGCATTGTATATATCGGCCCTCCCGCGAAATTTGGATAAATTACACTCCAAAAATGCGTATACAAGTCCAACAGCACCAAAACTCTTGGCCAAATGCTTCGAACGTGTGTATCCCAGTGTAAATGTCTTTCGAAAGCCATACTTCAGCTGCACAGTTCCACCAAAGGAAAGGCCGTGTCAAACATATATATTACAACATACTCTCATTCTGCTAGGGGCAAATACCTAACACGTACTTGTTCAGCAGTTGTATTGCCTTTAAGTTCACCATGAGCTCCTTCGAAAGTCCCAAAAAATATCCCCATTCCGATTCCAGCTCCAGCCCCTGTATAACAAAGATAAGAGGCATACACATCAGATGTCAAGCATTATACACACGAGATACCTCTAGAGAGCCCTTACCGACGACGCCGGAAATGAGCGCTTGCCCAAAACAGCTCTCTGTAAACTTCACGATGGCCGCCGCCAGAGGCTGAGACTGCGGTTGTTGCCGCTGCACTTGCTTTTGCTGCTGCGGCTCCATTTCGTCTCGTACTATATACAAGTGGATGAATATACAAAAAGCATGTAGTGTGAAATGTAAAGACCCAACAAATCATTCAAATACGAATAATGTAGACTCAGAAAGTGCATTAACTTCAAGCCGTTGTAGCGCGGAAGAGAGATCGGACTAAGTTGTCAAGGTTTATAGTAGAGCCATCTCTTGTAACCACATTACTATCACTATTTTCATCATATGCACTGTGTTTCTCGGGGACCACAAAGTTCACCAATTTTGGTTGAACGGCAAACCTTATCTTTCTGCCTTTACTCGCCTTTCTGTCAACTTGCTTCTTCTGTTGTTGGGACTTTTTGGAATTGACCAAGTTGCCGGACACAGATGACTGCGCAGCCATGGCATCATCCGTTGACTTGGACTGCAAAAACTCCTTTAATAGCATCTGATAAAATTCTGAGTCATCATAAACTTCTTTGTCCCACTCCTGGGATGCAGTAGCACTCTGGAATTTCGCCTGGTCTTCCCCCAAAACGGAACTGTTCGATAACCTGATGTGGGCTCGTCGCTGGAATCGCTCTGTGTCAGCGAGTATCTCGTCCACTTGTTTCGATATTGGCTGATATAATGCTTTCATTGCTTTGTTCCGGCCTTTCCCCTGGTTCACCCGTTCATATTCTCTATCGAGCACTCCTTTCATTGGTTCCATCGACACTTGATGTAGTGTATCCAAGGCACTCCAGATGGCGTCTGAATCTACGCTAGCAATTTGAGACTGATCATCAGGTTCCTCGTCCTGGTCGTCTCCTTCAGATGAATCGTCATCTTCCCTCCTTCGCTTTCTGCCAGGGACTATATTGGCGCCTAGATCATCGAAATCTAAGTTCCGGGACCTGCAATTTTGCTTGACCGAGTCAGTGCTAGGTAGGGATAATGTTTGTAGCTCCAAACATTGTGCGAGTGTCTTCTTCAGTGCAGACGCGCACTGGTGGAAGTTTTGCCGTAGTTTACTATCTTGTTTTACTAATCCTTGATAAGCATCTTGGCGAGGAAATCGATTCGCATCTTTAACCAATCGCTGTGTCAGAATCCTTGATTCCAGGAGTCGCTCAAAGAAGTGAACTTGATGCTTGACCTCATCCCCCTTTTCCTTGTCAACATGTGAAGATTTGCTCATTTGAATAAATTGGGCTTCATCCTCGGCTTCTAACGCAGCAAGTTCGTCATTAATTTCTTCACTTCCATCATGCCTGGAGCTTTCTTGATTAGCCGTTTGCTCGCCATCTTGCTCACTCGCTGTATCCCCTACACTCGAACCACCACTGCCATTTGGCAGTTCTTCTCTCCCTCCTTCTTCGTCTTCGGAAGATTCTTCTTCACTCTGTACGTCTGAATCGTTATTCTCTTGATCGTTCGAATAAATGCTGTTCACATTCACTCGTTCGCCTGCATATTTCCCTTGCTCGAATGTTTCATCCACAGGACGCAAGGTACCTGGACGCAGTTGAGCATTGCCTTCATCTCCAAGTTCTTCATCGACATCCACTTTCCTTCTCCCTGCAAAAAACACGAGCAAAATACTTCGACTGTCTTAAAAACAAAAATGTAGAGGCCATAAACACGTACCACTACCCGCCATGGTGCCATCATCGAAGCCACTATCCGCGTTTTCGGGGTCATTTCGGAACGAATTCTCCTTATTAATGTGCTGTTCAATATCCTTGCTATGTTTGACGGACGCCAATTGCTCCATCTCCTTCCTTGGATTCCGCGAATGAGCTGTGTGTGGCGTCCGAGAGCTTGTATTCTTGCTCTTCCTCTGTTGCTTTTTGCTCCTGGGGGTCGCCATCCTTGCACAAACACCGTCTATTCCTACCCACACAAGGTGTTACTCCATGAAGCGCGGCCTGCAAATTGATTAGCGACTAACTACTAAGACATATTATAGTTTGATACTGATATGAATTTCACGTATGCACTGTACTGGTATATAGTCGAAAACCAGAGTGACACCGATGAAGCAAGTTCAACTTGAAGTTCACAAGACGACGGGAAAAAAATGCTCAGCGACTTGTTGAAAGTTTGAAGCATTTAAAACCAAAATTGACATTGTCGTTCGGTTTAGGTACAGGAGTAAAGCATTCGTAGTCACACTGTCTGCGGTGGAGAATAGAGGGCAAGCAACGTACCACATCTGGGGAGAAAAGTGGCTACAAAAGGGCCAAACGATGCTCGATCACAGATCATGTACATTTCTCATTGTACTGGTGATTTTAGCCACCTTTGACAAGTATAGTGAATCGGCGCAAAATCACAAAGAATTCCATAAGAGAATGAGACAACTGGAAATAGAGCACGAAAGGATGACAAAAAAGCTGCGTGCCTTTGAGAAGTGGTACCGGGATAATGGTGCCTTGGCGCCAAATGTTACCTTTAGCGTAAGGTTAGTGGATAGAGCGAAAAACCAACAGTTAAATGCAGAGCGATTATCCAGCATTGGTGCGCCGTTTGCTCGGTACGAGCCTCGAGGTAAGACGAGCGACATAATGGAGTGAACCTGAGTGATGATATGGCCGCATGTTTACTTGTTAACAGTATTTGCTGCAAATGAAGTATATGTTGATGACCTACTCTTTCGGGTCCCAAGTCACCTTATCATGTAAGACGTCTCTACTGGGAGGAGCAACAATTCTCCTGTCAGAGAAACTTTTCGTACTTTGCAGGTGTCGGCAAACCGCATTGAGGACTCAAGACCCAGAACTCAACAGGATCTACTCCGAACTCAAATCTGATGAAGATCTATTGACCCTCATGCTTCTTCGAGAAGTGTCGCTTGACCATCACTCTTTGTGGAAGCCGTACCTGGACCTTCTGCCATCGAACCTGAATTTACCTATGTTCTTCGAAGAATCAGAACTGAAGGGACTTCAGGTAGGTGATCGAACAAGTTGTGAGAGTACTATGGTATGAGATACAGGTGTTGCGCTTGCTTTAAATGCAGAATGCAAAAGCAGAGGCGTATGCTAAGAAATCGAAGCACTACGTGAGTCCGTTGCGAGCTCAATTACTCAAGGCTTAGCACGCTCTTAATATATTGCCACGTGTGTGCAGATAATTCGACTGTATGAAAAGTTGAAAGAACCTCTGAGGGTTGTATTAGCCGATAAAAGAATAAAGCGTGCTCGCGCGAATGCCGTAGGTTCCGTAAAAGCATTCGTCTGGGCTGCTGCCACAGTGGAGATGAGAGCTATTAGTATTCGGGGAATAAGATATTTGATTCCTGGACCAGACCTGCTATGGCATTCGCCAAAGGTGGAACGCCCAAGGGAAAAACTAGCCGGAAACCATTTTCTGCGACATCACCGCGTGGTAAGCGACGGTGCGGAAGGAACTGCAGAGAAGATGCTCTACGTAGATGTTACGGCTGATAGACATTTCCATGCCGAGGATCCCGCTGTAGAGGACTTCGGGGATATTCGTAACGAGCTGTAAGTGGCATTGTCTTCTCAGTCAATGATGAACTGTAATGTAGATTACCCCGCATTTTTTATTCCACTATCCAGTTTTCTTCATCATCACGGATTCGTTCCTGCTCGAAACGATTTTGATTGTGAAGTTGTCAAGATTGCCCAATCCCATAAGGAGAAAGATTCCTCGACTGGACAGACTCGAGTACTGTTGAACATAATTTTCGGACTGTTTGGCTCCCCTGACTTTGTCTGTTTGGGAATCGAGTGAGTGCGCTACGTGGGTATTAACATTAGGACATTACATTCATTTTCTTCTGTCTTTTTCGCATGTAGTCGACCCCTTCCGTGGCATGCCGCTCAAGTAACCGCCATTGAGTATATGCCGTTGGCAGAGGCGAAAGTATGCCTATCCTCTGTTGTAAACTCGCTAAAGAATCTCTCTACAGTTGTACAGGAAGCAAAACACAACTTGACAGATGACGAATCAACCGTTAAGACATTCATAGCTTGGATGAAAGGAAATATGGCAAAACTCTCGAGCGAGTTCCAAAACGAAATATCAGATCTCATCGAACGTGAAAGAGAGTTTTGCTTTTATGATTTACGGCTTACAGGGAGTGGACTACCTCTGATAGAGAAAACCACCGGACTAATCTTCCTCCCTAGAGCTTACGAAGATTTTGCTCAAAAAGTCAAGGGGCTCCTCGAGGAATGCCCGACGACTGTTGTGGAAGACGAGATGCTGCTTCGAACGTATGACCAGTGCTATAACAAACGAGAAGAGAGTGATGAAATTCTACAAATGTGTGTCCACTTAACGGAAAGAGAGCGACTAGCTATACTGTTCCGGGCGGAAAGGAAGAGAATGCTTCATAGAGTCCATCAACACTTGCTTGATTTAGCATCTGCTGCTGGTGCAGGTCCTGTAAACGATATTACCGCTACCCCCAAGGGATCAGAGATTAGAGGAATCCTATACAGGTTTACTAACTCATTACAACACGCCCTTGACGAGAAAACCTTTGGAACTAAATTTGACACGGATTGCAGGTTGAGAGTTCAACAGGAGGAGTCTGCAGAGGTGCCCCTTTACAAAGTCTGCGATTCTCAAACTCACCGAGTGGAAATGCATGAAGACTCAATCATAAGCACGCATAATCTTCAAGAGCTGCGAAGTATTTTGGTGGAAAATGGGATCTTGAGTTTGCTACTACGTGATACGTATCATAGTGTGCGTGCGCATTGCTCTGCGGGCGGGTTAGAATTGGTTCACCCTACCTCGTCAGGAGCTTACCTTCCCTTCGTGGGGCTGGTTCTGGAGCTGTTGCCTCGAAAATGCTCTCATCATTCCTGGATGCAATTGGTCGAGAACTTCATTCAACAAACTGCTAGCAACTCGGAGTACACATCTCCTTTGATCCTCCAGCTGACGGCACTCTCAGTCGAGGTGCATTGCTTGTACTGCGCGTACCCTCCGCCAACCAAAAGCTCGTACAGCAGAGAGCCTTCTTGCAGGCAACGACGCGATGCAGCGAAATTCCAAGAAATGTATCAAAAGATCAAGTATTTGGTAGAGGGATCAGGCCCCTCGCGATTGAAACATCGAATTTCATGGGACCTGGTTAACTTCGCCTGGCAATACGTTCTCAAGAACTCTTGGTGGACTCACGGATATGGAGCATTGCTTCCTCAATTGTTTACTAGCAATGCTTCTGTACTTCAGTTTGCTCCAAATAACTCTACGTTTATACTGCACGACTCACCAGTTGTTGCGGAAGAGAGAAATGCATGCACTTGGGTGGAGCTTCGTCTTTGCGGTGTCTCAATGGAAAGGACTTCCGCAATTCACCGTTTGTGGCAACATGGCCATGGTATGATAACACATAGCCAGTGTATACCAGAAACGCTTCCAAATCGAGAACTTTTCTCGGTGCTGCAATTTGTAGGCGTTGCTGCGGAGCTTCGGAGTTACACAGCGAGATTAAGATGTCTTCTGAGTCTGTTGCAGAAATTAAGAGATGTAGATGGAGCCAGAGCAGATGCAAGCGACCTTATACGCAGTTTGTCTTTCCTTTTGACCGAATCTTCTGAACTTTCCTTGCTAAACGAGGAGTACGGAGACGTACGGCATCACGGTTCAGGTTCTTATTCGGGAATGTTGTGCTCGCCGTCGGCCAATACGCTAGGCTGTCCAGCGGTGAACATAACACATCCTGACAATTTCACATTGGTGAAGCACCTCCAATGTGGGACTTGTGTCTTCTGCAGAGACGACAATACTTCAATATCCACGTACGCCGTATAGCTGTAGAGCTTCCTTCACAACGGCGTCGCTCTGTGAAGTGGACCCCATTAGATTGCCTTTCCCCACAAGAATAACACTTTCCATGAGATATAGGGGTTTACTCATCAAACTTACACCACCTTGTATTGTTGGATCTCGTTGAAAGCACACACAATGGAGTCTGTGAACAGTACTAGCTTCTGCCCCCGCTGTGGATCTCTGTTCATCCTCAGTGACACGCCCACTTTGGAATGCCGATATTGCTCCTACCAAACCAACATGAAGAATTTGGCCTCCGTGTCAGTGACATACAGTCGTCAGCAGCCTCAGCACTCGTGGCAAACTGAATTACATCAGCAGAGAAAGGAACAAACAGCGTCTCATGAGAAACATAGAGCAATGGTAGGTCGTGGAAGCACAACTTCATCCTTTCTGGGGGGATTCACGACATTTCTGGTTGTCATTCCGTCTAATCCAGGTCGACGAAGAGTGTCCAAGTTGCAAGAATCCTCAAATGCTCTTTTATACCATGCAATTAAGGTCAGCGGATGAGGGTCAAACAGTGTTTTACGAGTGTCCTAAGTGCGGGTAAGCGGGTAACTTCGACAATCGCCGGAGTGCACATTAAATGAAGTAGTGAGTGTGTGTATCGTTATTTATTTACAGACACAAGAGCTCAACGGAGAACTAGCGGAAGCGTACCAACTTATGGTAATATGGCAACGGCATGCATTGAGATGCCAGGAGTAGAGCCTTGTGCGAACTGACAACTAACGGGAAGTGCATGATCACACCAACCACCGCATCTGTGCCTTGATATATAGGATAAAAATTTCGCGCTTCCTATCTTAGCTTAATTGATCCGTATGCGTGATGCTGCCGGCGTACCACCATATCTAACGTCCAAAGAAGGCGAGACCAAGAAGTGGCACTAATTATTATAAGCACCGCGTAGCTATTGCCGGTGCGCTTAAGACATTCGTCACGCTCTCAATAATGTCAATACTCCTAATACAAAATACACGTTAATTTAAGAATCGTCGCTGGTTAAGCTTCTGTTTGCCTCAACGGTCTCAGCTTCAGGCGGTGGTTCCAAATCCTGAATTCAGATGAACATTCTTCATACCGTTTGTTCTGATGAGGTCGTTCCAAACCCTGAATTCAGATGTAACAGCCTTCATACTGTTTGTTCTGATGGCTCATATATAGTCTCTTCCTGTTTGGAGAGAGTCTTCTGGATCCTTTTCAGGTACTTGCCCCTAAGTGTATACATTTTCCATAACATTAGCTCCAGCAAAATGCAAAGAACAGGTATTACTAAGAGGATCCACCACAGTCCAGTTGTAGTGGGTACAACCCTTTTAGCAGATTCGACACCATACTCTTCTGGTGGCAAGCTCGAGGATAGGGATCCGATTGGGGTCACGTAAAAGCCAACCATGGGGGCCAGCGACTGCGATATTTTAGACGTAAACGATGCCGTTCCGATGATTGACGAGGAAAGTCCCTTGGACCGGTTATTGATGACACTGTCTTCATCAATAAGGTCAGAAAGAATCAACGGAAACAATCTGCAAGTTGCTTCCGACGCCACCCTATTGATCAGCATAAAACCACAAATTCCATAAGAAATCCAGACCAGTGACGGAAGTACATAATTCATGGCCACAGTCGTAGCCATTGCAGCCACGACGAATCCAATCCTCACAATGAGCAAACCCTGCATAGTATCGTACATTCCCCATCTACGAATTGCAGGAGTAGCGATCACCGTACAAGCATGAGGTAACAAAAAAGATGCAGATATGACGCTTCCACGCAATTCTGGGCTGACGCGGGAACCGGCTAAACTATCCATGAAGGCGGCAAAAAAATTCTTCTCAAATGTACAATCAAACGCCTGTGCAGGAGCTAAGGTTGAAGCATAATGAAGTCATCAAGAAAGCATTTTGTTTTGGATACTTACCTGAATTGCTGAGAGAGCGGCAAATATCATGAAGTTGCGATGGTTCATGAGTTGGGAAATGAACATAGAAAACGTGGCGGAGCTTTTGGAGCTCCCTTCTTTGTCCCGCTTACTCATATGCTTTCGCCGATGTTCTAAACTAACTTGCTTGGTATCACTTTTGGCGGGAGAGTAATGCTTGCTCCATCCTTCCAGTTGTCTTGTGGACACTTCGAAACTAACTACTGAGATCAGTGCAACGATCCAAACAACAAATTGGAAGTGCGACAAGTCGTCTTTATCCCACTTTATGTGAGCGAACAGCGAAGATAATGATCCGATACCAGCCCATATGGCAGACCACATATTAAATCGGGCCCGTTCTTGAGATGTACTTGCTATTTCCGTCAATAAAGCACCGTGATTTACCTCAACGTACGACAGACCCCCGTCGTAGAGGATGAGGGAAGTGATAAAATGCAGACCAGCTAGAAGACTCCTCAGTCGAGGCGACTGAAAGCCAAACGGCGTCGACCAAGGGTACCATAGCAAAACAAAGGACACTACCCACACGTATCCTCCTATACGGACGGTTCTTAGTCTTTGGACAGTTCTGGAATGAGCTGTCACGGCGTTGTCTGAGAGCCATCCAAACAAAGGGTCGTTGATAGCATTCCAAATGGCAAAGACTATTTGCCCAATGTAAAACCACGATGAATCCAAAACCTCAATCTGGGTAAAAAACATGATGTAGTATGTCACGAAGAGGTTATTCATCAAGGAGCTTCCGAGCATCACAGCGCCAAACACGACATAGCGTCGATTGGCAATCGCCCATTGCGATGCATAGCGCTTCAGGAGATTCATCCAGCTCTTGCTATCCAAATGCATCTTGTTGATACCGGTATTACACTAAGCTAGAAACTGCTATGAAGGTTCCATTTCCTTGAGGGGCTTGATCGATTCTAGGGAGCCGGTTGCTCAACCATGAATTGCGACCCACGCTCTAGGCCATAATTTTGCGTTCTCCCGACTGTAATCTCATGGAATGAAGCACTATATCTATCTATCTATCTAATACAATACTACTCTTTTGGAGGTCATGTCCCTACGCTACCGATATCAACACGCTCAATCTAATCTATTTCTTGTCTGGGTCGCCAAAAGCTGCTTGTGAAGTCACGCGACACAGCAATCTTTTCTTGTTCCCATCCAGACAATCTTTCCTTCGCTCTGAATCTCGAGTTTGAAAATCTCGCAGTAGACTCGTTATATGCGATACCGACGTTAGTAAATGCTCAAACCGCATGTTGACAAGGTCACACTTAAGCTATTGCAAGTGTGCACACAGTGGTATCGCTGCTCCCGGTTGCCGCGATTGCGTAAGCGGGAGCTGAAAGCCCACGTTGGGGGGGCCACTATCGGACTTAACCGTTAGGAACTCTACCAGAGCATTTTCTCGTCCATAACGATGAATTCGTCGAGGGACGATGAATCGCATGATGGGCAAGAGGAAGGGGATGAGCAGCCCTCTCCGACACAGCAAGTTAGCAAGGGACCGCAGACTCCCATGGAATGGATAAAGGATGTGATAAAGGAGTACTTTGAGTTCCAGGACGACGCCTGGGAAGAAATGGTCGCTGATGATTCAGATCCTGAGTTAAATGGAGAAGCTGTACGTCGGTTCATTAGTGAAGAGTGTCCCAGTCAGACATCATTGTTCTTCCACGCGACAACGAAGCCGAAAGAGATACAACGAGAGGTTGTTGAAGAGCAGCAGGTTCCAGCTACGCCTTCCTCAAAAGGATCAGGAGGCTCAAGCGAGGAGGGTTCACAGCATGAAAACGAGGACAGGGAGAACACTGAAAATCAAGAAGAAGGGAAAGCCAACGGTGATAAGGAGAATAGACCCGGTTCTGATGAACGCAATGCAGAAGATGCGCAGCAGGAAAAAGAAGATATGAAGAAGCCGGCACAAAGTGGACCCGGCGATGAAAATGGGAAAGACTCTGACGAAGATGAGGGCTCTTCGGGAGAAGAAGATGGGGAAAGTCGAAAAGAACAGAAATTCAAAACAATCGAAGTAACTAGGGTCGAAACAGTCGTCGAGGATGTGATGGTTTTACACGTGGCTATGAACAAATTCCCTGAAACACTCGCTGCTAACGAAGACAAAAATAAAGGTCATGTGGAGATTGAGGCTGCCGAAGAAGATGAAGAAAGAGATGATGCCTCTTCTTCGACTGCCGACGGGCAGAACAAGTCCGAAGAGAATCAACCACCTGAGGAATTTGATGGCGTGTACATGGTTAAAGGGGTTGATGGTGCCATCGTTGCCCCAGAGGGTACCGACTTTGAAGATTACATCTCTCAGGCGATCGAATTTGGATGTCTTTCAGCCGATGTACTGAGCAGTTTACAGTTTTTTCTTGGGGATGTTTTTGCTCCTTCTTTGCAACCGCAATTTGCAAGTCGAGCTGCCGCTGCTGGCGGAGCTGAAGGACTGGAGCGACAAAGCGAGGATCTGGGTACTGTGGGCTCAGGCGGTGGAGGCGGTGCTGCAGGCAGCGTTGCGTATGGGCAATCACTGGCTTCCGGATCCGTTATGGGCGGTGGAGGAAAATCTGGCGCAGCTTCCGCATTTGGAGGTGCCGCCTCTGCGTTTGGTGGTCGGAAAGGTACTTCCACAGTGGGCGGCCGGGGTATTGGAGGCACTGCTTCGTCTGGCTGGGGTACAGGAACCATCAACACTGCGCAGCAACAGGCCCAGCATCAGCCTGAAATACCTCAACCGGCGGAAGTCGAGAGTGGTGCCAGCAGTGTTGGTGACTCCGTTCGTGGTGAATTCAAGAGCTCGTTTCAAAGGTTTTCGAAACATATCCAGCACACAAAGCAGCAAGTTAAGAGTGACGTCAAGCTGGAAATGCCGGAGGTTACGATCGAAGATCCAGCGGCTGCTGCGGAGGATTCCCAGCTACGTGCCACTATATTGGATACCGTCTTGGGCTGGACTGAGACTATCTCGTCTGTGTTGCGAGAACTGAATGCTGCTGCGGAGAAGCGAAGCAGCGTGCGCCCGATGAGTGAGATTGAGCATTGGCGGGCTCGGAATGCGACACTCTCTGCTGTATACGAGCAGGTCACTTCACCTCAAGCAAATAAGATCGTAGCGACGTTAGAATACGCTGAGGAACCCCAGCTTGAGCAGTTTAAGACCCAGAAGGAGGAGCTTTCTCGACAGTTTGTAGAGGCGAGAGATAATGTGAAATTTCTGGGAACTGTTGAGCGTCACTTCAAACAGCTTCAGTCGGGATCTCTAAATGCCATTACCAACACTATACCGGGCATGATGACTGCTTTGAAAATGGTTTGGATCGTGTCTAGACACTATAACACTGATCATCAGATGTATCCCTTGATGCAAGGAATAGAGGCAGAACTTGTAGAGAAGGTGTCTAATGAAGTAAATGTTCGGAGCGTTCTCCGACTGCCTTCAAATGAAGCATTGAAACTGATGGAAGAGGCAAAAGCTGTCCTCCAGACATGGAAGTCTAGCTATATGGAGGCGAGACAAAGCATAGAAGATGCTCAAATCGAGAGGCGTTGGGAATTTCCTAAACAGAAGTTGTTTGGAAGAACAGACTACATGGTTTCTATACTCGACGACCTTGCCCGTGTAGTGCAAACTACCGATGAATTTGAACGTTTCTTTAAAGCGCCTGAAATGGCTGCCCTTACGACGGATCAGCAACAAATTCGGGAAGTTGTGAAGCGAGTGGAGAACCTAAAACGTCCTCTTGGAAGCTCGAAAATGAACTTTAAAATGTACGACACGTCGAGGCAAGCAGTATTGAAGTGGCGCCAACAAATGGAACGATTTGAAGAAAACGTTGAAAAAATTGAAGAGAGTACTCGACAGTTCATTAATAGCGCGTTTGCGCGCCTACGAAGTGCTGAAGGCGCGTTTAATCTCTTAGAAAAGTTTCAACACATGCAGCTGCGGCAGTCAATTAAAGAGTTGCTTCTGGGAAAGCACGACAATATCATTGAACAAGCCCGACAGGAGTTAGCTCAGACAGCTGACCTCTTTTCGAAGAACAAGGATAATCCTCCTGTGTATAAGAATTACCCTCCTGTAGCGGGTGCTATCGCTTGGGCGCACTCACTGTATTTGCGGCAGAAGAAACCCGTTTTGAAATTCCGCTCGATGCCTGGTTTGTTGGAGGGCTCAAAAGGGCAGGAACTCAAGAAGGACTACCTGAAGTTCGCGAAGACCATTGATAGCTACATCAAACAGCACTATGCTGGATGGGCGCTTCAAGTGGAGTCCCAAGTAACTGATTTGTTGAAGCAACCAGTTCTAGGGCCGGAATTGTTTCCTTCTCCCTTACTGCCTGGAGATATCATGTCACCAGATGGGAAAGCAAATCCATGGAATCGTCAAAGTGGTGACCATCCCCGCATGGAAGACAAAGAAGTGCTGGCTGAAGCTGGCGAGGGTATCATTTTAGCCGCGGGTGCTGCAGCCGCGGCAACAGCCAACGCAAAACGGGGGCCTGGTGTAGATTATGAAGCAATGTGCCTTCCTAGTCCTCCATTTATTGTGAACTTTGATCCGGAATTACTTACAATCATCCGGGAGAGTAAGTTATTGGACAGATTAGGATTCGATATTCCCGAGTCTGCTTTGAACGTGGCGCTTCAGGAGGGCAAATTTCACGATTACCGAGCTAGGCTATCCTCGCTGCTGCGAAGGTATCACTCTGTCTTGGGCCAGTTAAGGCCGGTCGAGGCCTCATTACTGCAGCACCACCTCGCTGAACTGCGCAGCGCCGTTCGCCCTGGGTTTACGCCTCTTAACTGGAACAGTCTACATATCATTGCTTATATTGATGACGTCAGTAGAGCATTAACCGAATTTGAAAATGTGCTGTCTCAGGTGAGGAAGTCTACTGATATTCTGGAGGACGTGGTTCAAAGTATCAGTCAAACTGTGTTGATAGGTGCTGAAGATTTTCCTCCTTCCATACTGCCTATGGAGGTTTCGGACTTTTATGAGCATGTAACCCAGAAGGCTGATAGCAGACTAGAGGAGTTAGTGTCAAAGTACCGAAGCATCCGCCCTGTAATGTCCCAGATCGAAGGATTTATTGCTCATTCTTCTACGGGAGCTGCCAAAGAAATGAGTGAGTTTTATAAGTATTGGGAAAGACGAATCTACAACGCCATATCTCAGATGATTTTGGCATCTCTAGGAGCGCTCCAAGGCATTCTGAATATACCTTTCGATGTTAGAACGAAACACGGCCAAGGTGCCAATACTGAGATACCATTGAAACCGGGATCGATGTCGACTTCCACCGAAGCTGCTGCCACTCGTGCTGCCGGAGCACCTGTAGATCCTTCACTCGAACCGGTGGAATGGCCTGCGTTTCCTCCTGTGATACGTGTCAAAGTGACCCACCAATCAGATGACATTTTCTCAATGCACCCTCCAATGATAAGCGTGGCGAAGCATATTTATAATCTTCACAAGTTTATGGGGAAGGCAGCGCAGAGGTTTGTGCGGTGGATTGATGGTACGTGTATAGAGGCTGAGGTGCCAACCGAAGAAGGACAAACAGCTCCAGATTTTTCGTTCTATAGCGATATTCGGCACAACCCCGCTATAAATCACATGACTCTCAGAATGGACGCATTGTATAGTGTAGTCAAAGATGTCAATCAGTTTACCTCCGCTTGGGAAAACTATGGCAAGGAGTACGGTCTTTGGGAGTCTCGTCCTCCAGGAAAAATGGACAAACTGATTGAAAAGTGCCCCCCGGTAAACTATTTTGAAGCTCGTTTAGACGTGTTTGCCCGGCTCGCCGACAAAGTTAGAGAGGCTCAAACACAAAAATTGATAGGCTTTTTATGGGTGGACTGCCAGCCTGTGGCGGTTGCGTGCAGGAATCAGGCCGAGAGTCTCGTGGCCGAGTTCGGTCGCGTATTGTCTGTGATAGCATCTCAGAAATTGAAAGCGATTAATGAGAGGATTGAATCGTCTCATGAGCAGCTCGACGTGGATCCACAGGATCTGCCGGAGCTGAAGCAGCTTCTCAATTCTATTAAGACAATACGGGAGTCGAAACTGGAGCTGGAGTTAGAGGCAATGGATATTCAGGAACGCTATCGGCTACTCAAACGCCATCAAGACCGCATCGACTTGGATGATGATGACCTCCATGCTGCAGATAGGATCGACACGGATATACACAAGCTACAGAACGCTGCCCTAACGAAGGATGCAAGACTTGTCCGCGTGAAAGAGAAATTTAAAGATGTCACAGTCCAAGATGTGGAACAGTTTAAGCAGGAATGTGAGGAGTTTCATCAGAGCTACTTTTCTAGTGGGCCTGCTCAGCCGAGTATCAATCTTGACGAAGGCCTTGAGCTACTCCAAGAATACAAACGTCGTTTACAAGAAATGGAAAGCCGTCGCGATGATCTGACCAATGCACAGCTTCTGTTTGGGTTGGAGCGGTCGAAGTATCCGCCACTGGTTGAAGTCCGCGATGATATTGAGAAGGTCAATCAGCTCTATGAAGTATACTCCGAGCAAAAAGCATTCACGGAAAGTCAATCGAATATGCTATGGAGTGCCCTAGATATTAACACTCTCAACAGAGGAGTCGAAGCGATCGTTGAAAAGATGAGGAAACTGCCGAAGGAACTCAAAGACATGTCACTTTTCGACTCAATCAATGCGGAAGTCAATGCGTTCAAAGACTCACTTCCCCTTATCCAGAGTTTGAAGAACGAAGCTATGAAGGAGCGACACTGGAAGAAACTTATGGAGACTACGGGTGTACAGTTTAATATGAATCCCCACACCTTCACGTTGCAGAAGCTTTTTGAAATGAATCTGTCCAAGTATAGCGAAGAAATTGAAGAGATAGTAAACGAGGCCATGCAAGAAATGAAGATCGAAAAGGAGCTCCGGAAGATTGAGACCAAGTGGCACTCGACTGATTTTACTCTCAGTGAGTATCATAAAGACGGACAATTCCGCTCGTACCTTATTGTCCCGGACGAAGAAGTGAAGAATGACTTGGAAGATCACACTCTCCAGCTCCAGGCAATGTCTGGCTCTCGTTTTGTGGCCAATTTCATGGACCAAGTACAGCGGTGGAGCAAAAACCTGACTGTTGTGTCCGAAACTTTAGACACCTGGCATAGCGTTCAGCAACGCTGGCAATATCTAGAGGGAATATTTGTAGGCAACGAAGATATTAAGCAACAACTTCCAGATGAAGCGAAGAAATTTGGTGAAATTGATAAAGCCTTTAAAGGGCTGATGTCCACGGTATCGAAAAATCCGAATATAGTGGATGCCTGTGTGTCAGAGGGACGGCAAAGTCTGCTGGAAGATCTGGCTGAACGTTTGGACAAGTGTCAGAAGAGTTTAAGCGAGTACCTTAATAGCAAAAGGAACTCTTTCCCGCGTTTCTTCTTTATCTCTGATGATGAGCTCTTAGCGGTTTTGGGCTCTTCTGAGGTGACAGGTATCCAAGAGCATCTGCTCAAGCTCTTTAACAATGTTAAGTCCTTAGGCTTTGCTAGGGGCAATAGTGTCATAAACAAACTTACGTCTTCTGAGGGAGAGTGGTTCTCGACTTTAGATGCTGCCCCTGTCGAAGGGCCTGTGGAGGAATGGATGAGCGGCGTTGAAGACGAAATGCAAAAGTCGTTGCATCAAATTACGAAGAAGGGCGTATACGAGTACGCGCACATGAAGCGGTCTGAGTGGGTGAGCAAGCAATTAGGAATGGTGACCATGGTTGGCTCCCAGATATGGTGGACGTGGGGTACGGAGGACACCTTCCGACGCGTTGCTAAGGGTGACAAATATGCCATGAAGAAGTTTGCCTCGAAGCTGACCGAGCAGCTAATGGAACTTGTGGCGGTCGTGCGCGAGCCTCTGGATGAAATGACGCGGATTAAAATCAATACATTGCTAATTATTGACGTCCATGCTAGAGACATCATCGATCAGTTCGTCCGGGACTCTATTCTGGATGCTCGAGAATTCGCTTGGGAATCGCAGCTGCGCTTTTACTGGGATCGAGACAAGGATGATATAGAAATACGTCAATGTACGGGCAAATTCGGATACGGCTACGAGTACATGGGCTTAAACGGGCGTTTAGTAATAACTCCTCTTACAGATCGATGCTATATGACCTTGACTCAAGCACTGACTTTTAAGCTTGGAGGTTCTCCAGCCGGTCCTGCTGGTACTGGGAAAACGGAAACTGTGAAGGACTTAGCAAAAAATTTAGCGCTTCCTTGTTTCGTCATCAATTGTGGTGAAGGCTTAGACTATAGGGCGATGGCGGCTATTTTTTCAGGCCTTGCCCAGGTTGGTGCATGGGGTTGCTTCGACGAATTTAACCGCATAAACATTGAGGTGCTGTCTGTTGTTTCGGCACAATTACGTAGCTTACAGAATGCGCTCTTGTATGAGAAAGAAACCGTTGATATCGGAATGGGACAGGAGATACGAATTAAACAACAGGTTGGTATTTTCATTACAATGAATCCCGGCTATGCCGGAAGGACCGAACTTCCGGCGAATTTGAAGGCTCTTTTTAGACCAGTGACAATGGTGGTACCTGACTTGCTTCAAATTTGTGAGATAATGCTCTTTTCTGAGGGTTTCGAATATGCGAAGGTGCTTGCGAAAAAGATGACCACATTATACAGGCTGGCAAAGGAGCAACTGTCCAAACAGTACCATTATGACTGGGGCCTTCGAGCATTGAAGAGTGTACTCGTAATGGCGGGGAGCTTGAAGCGCCAGTATAGTGATATGACGGAGGAGCTTGTGTTGATGCGATCCCTCCGAGACAGCAACATGCCGAAGTTCGTGTACGAAGACGTACCTCTGTTCCATGGCTTAATTGAAGATTTGTTCCCAGGCTTGGATTGTCCCCGTGTTGGATATCCTGAGCTGAAAACCGCGTTAGAGGAGGAATTTGAGCGTAATACTATGCGGCACGATGATGAAAAGAAATTTCAGCTTCAAGTTGACAAGTGCATCCAACTATACGAGACGATGTTGACTAGGCACACCACTATGATTGTCGGCCCTACCGGAGGGGGCAAATCTACAGTGCGGAACGCGCTGCAGAAAGCATCCTCACCAGCATTCGGTAAAACAGTCAAGACTTTTACGCTCAACCCGAAAGCAATTACTGTAAATGAATTGTACGGCATTATGGATCCTGAAACTCGTGATTGGCAAGACGGCGTTCTTTCAAAGTTGTTCCGTGAGTGCAATAGACCACTTCCCAAGGGGAAAGAGGACGAAGTCCGTTGGATTGTTTACGACGGTGACGTCGATGCGGTGTGGGTTGAAAACATGAATTCTGTGATGGACGACAACAAACTTCTAACGTTGCCGAATGGTGAGCGTATCCAGCTGGTTGACCACTGCAAAATGCTTATTGAAGTTTTCGATCTCCAGTATGCGTCACCGGCAACTATTAGCCGGTGTGGTATGACGTATGTTGATCCTAAGAATCTTCGGTATTATCCGTACTACTACCGCTGGTTAAAGCTCCGTACTGCTGAGAGGCCAACGGAACATGCATCTCTAATGGAATTGTATGAGAAGTACATCCCCCGCTGCGTAGAGTTCGTTCTGGAAGGTGAATTGCCTGAGGACGGAAGTAACGAGGATGCGCAACCACCCTGTTCCTTTGCAGTACAACGTACAGAGTTGAATTTGGTTACTCAACTTTGCTCTATGTTGGATGGGCTCTTGGTTTCTGATGAAGAGTACACGGATTTCGATCTTCTTGAGGGATATTACGTTTATGCTGTAATTTGGAGTATAGGAGCCGTGCTCCAAGATGACCAGCGAAGTCGCTTTGAGGAGTTTGTAAAGCGGACTGCTGAGATAGCCCTGCCTGAAAACATATATCACAACTTTTACGATGGAGACATGCGCAAGTGGCGTAGCTGGCATGAAGAGGTGCCTGAGTATGAACCACCAGTGCCTTTCGAGTTCAATAAGATTCTTGTGCCCACTGCTGATAGTGTCATGTACACCGCACTTCTGAAGAAGATGGTTAACGTGAGTAGGCCAACCATTTTTGTTGGAGAAACGGGGACAGCTAAATCCGTAACAATCCAAAATTTCCTCCGGGAGCTGGACCAAGACAGTTTTGCTTTCCTGAATATGAATTTCTCGTCGCGTACTACTTCGAAGGATGTCCAGTCGAATATTGAGGCTAACGTTGATAAGCGTAGCGGGAAAATCTTTGGACCTCCTGTAGGCAAGAAGCTGATGATATTTATAGACGATATGAATATGCCAAAAATTGATATCTATGGTACACAGCAACCTATTGCTTTGCTGAAATTCTTGTTGGAACATGGAAGCATGTATGATCGAGAAAAGGATCTTGAGCTAAAGCGATTTCAGGACCTGATGTTCGTTGCAGCGATGGGACCACCTAGTGGTGGAAGGAACAGCGTAGATCCGCGTTTTCTGAGCCTATTTTCCATGTTCAACTTAACCGCGCCAACAGATGACGTATTGCAGCATATTTATGGATCTATCTTGGAGCGATTTGCCGGGAAATTCCCGGAGCCGGTACAAGAGGCTTGTGAGAAGCTCACGCCGTGCACTTTGGAGCTTTACAAAGAAATTGTTGAAAGGTTACCTCCGACGCCGAATAAATTCCATTATATTTTCAATCTGAGAGACCTCGGGCGTGTGTATGAGGGTCTCTGTCAAGCAACAACAGACAAATTTACATCAAGTGTAGAATTTGTCCGCCTTTGGAGGAATGAAATGGAGCGCGTCTTCTGTGACAGATTGATAAGTGATTCCGATCGAGAGTTTGTCACTGGCCTTATTTCCGAGCAGATTGAAGCTCATTTCTCCGAGGATTCGGAGGAAATCTTGAAGGATCCTTTGGTGTTTGGGGATTTCCGACTAGCGGCACGGCGCATAGTAGATGATGCCGAGGACCCTCAGCTTTATGAAGATTTAGGAGATTACGATTCCGTCAAACCCATTCTGGATGAGGTTCTCGAAGAGTATAACCATCAGAAAAGGGAAATGCAGCTTGTTCTCTTTAAGATGGCTATTGAACACCTTACAAGAATTTACCGCATCATAAGGCTGAAACGTGGAAACGCTCTCCTTGTTGGTGTGGGCGGCTCCGGAAAACAAAGCTTGACGAAGTTGGCTACCTTTCTAGCCGGGTATAGGCTGTTTCAGATTACCCTCACACGCAGATATACTGAGAGAGACTTCCGCGAAGAACTGAAGGAACTATACAAGATGCTTGGAGAAGGCCCAGTTGTCTTTCTGTTTACTGACGCTCATGTGGTTGAAGAGGGCTTTCTTGAGTTGATAAACAACATGTTAACTACGGGCATGGTGCCGGCTCTCTACGACTCAGATGAAAAAGACAATCTTAGTAACAGTGTCATGCAGGAAGTTAAGGATGCAGGTTTGTATCCCACCAAAGAGAATTGCTGGAATTTTTATGTGAATAAGTGTCGCGATAACTTGCATTTGGTATTGGCTATGAGTCCTTCCGGTGACACATTGCGAAGGCGTTGCCGCAATTTTCCCGGGTTGGTTTCCAATACTGTTATCGACTGGTTCTTCCCTTGGCCTTCTGAAGCTCTTAACAAAGTGGCAACGTTTTTTCTGCGCAATGAGGACTTAAACACGGACACTAAAGAGAGCATCATTGAACACATGGTCCACGTTCACGAGACTGTGGTACAATCTAGTGAGCAGTTTGCCAAGGAACTCCGCCGTCATAACTACGTGACACCAAAGAACTACCTGGACTTCATATGGAACTACCAGAAGCAGATGTCGGATAACTCAAACAGACTTCAGACACGTATTGGCCGACTCGAAGGAGGTCTCTCCAAGCTAAAGGAGGCTCAGGAAACTGTTGACACAATGAGTGGCGAGCTCAAGGTTAAAAAGGCGGACGTTGACCAGAAAACTGTGGAAGTAGAAAAGATGATAGAAGAAATTGAAACGAGACAGAAAACGGCGGATAAACAAGCCGAAGAGGCGCAGCAGAAAGCAGCGGAATTGGAAAAGATGAACGAAGAAATCAAGGAGCAGTCTGCGCAAGCCAATGAATCTCTTGAAGCGGCCATCCCTGCACTGGAAGCGGCAGCTGCGGCTCTCGAGAACTTAGATTCCAAGGATATCAATGAAATCAAAGCGTTTGCGCAGCCACCCGAAGGCGTGAAGAATGCTTGTTTATGTGTCTTGTATCTGAAGCCTTCCGGTCGTGAAGACGACCAGGGCGGATGGAAAGCGTGTAAGAGTATGATGGCTGATGCCCGCTTTTTGGAAAGATTGAAGAACTACGACAAGGATCGCATCACGGACAAGCAAATGAAGAAGGTTAACAGCTTAATGAAATCTGCAAATATGACATATGAAGGGATGAAGTCCGTCTCCCGTGCGGGAGCAGGATTGTTCCAGTGGGTAACAGCCTTGAGCCACTATTATGACGTTGCGAAGAACGTTAAACCCCTGAGAGACCGAGTTAAGGAATTGGAAACACAGCAAACAAAAGCTCAAAAAGAGTTGACCGATATTAACAATAAGTTGGAAAAGTTGAGAGAGGAGATCAGTCAGTTAAACAAGGACTACAAAAAGAACTCTGCCGAGCTCCAGAACCTCCAAGAGAGCGCCGCGTTGATGGAGAAGCGACTGACGTCGGCATCGAAATTAATTAGCGGCCTTGGCTCAGAAGAAGAACGGTGGACTGGAGATATCACGAAGCTGCAGGATCAGCACAAACGGCTTATCGGTGACTGTTTGATCGCCGCTGGCTTCCTGTCGTACCTAGGGGCGTTCACCTTTGATTACAGGAAATCTCTGATATATAATGATTGGTTAAAGAGCATTGCAAACAAGCAACTTCCTCATACTGAGGAGTTTGATATCGAGAAGTTCATGGTGACGGATGCTACGGTTCAGACATGGGCTGCTCAGGGACTTCCGGCTGATACTCACAGCGTCATGAATGGCATCTTGACGACTCAAGCTTCCCGTTTCCCTCTGTGCATCGACCCTCAGCAGCAGGCGGTGAAATGGATCAAAAACAAGGAAGGGGATAACTTGATTGTTTCCACGTTCCTTGACAGTGGGTTTATGCGTCAAATGGAACTAGCAATCCAGTATGGAAAACCGTTTCTCTTTGAAGCAGTTGATGAGGAACTAGATCCAATGATTGACCCGATTTTGGAGCAGAACACTTACATGGAAGGGCAACAACGCATGATCAAATTAGGTGACAAGGACATTGAATGGGACGCTAACTTTAGGTTGTTTATGACCAGCAAGCTTTCGAACCCTCATTATTCCCCCGAAATCATGGGAAAGACAATGATAATCAACTATTCGGTGACGCTTCAGGGGCTTCAAGACCAGCTACTCAATGTGGTTGTTTCAAACGAACGACCTGATTTAGAGAAGCAATTCAATGAACTGGTAACGGAGATGAGTGAAAACATGCAAATGTTGGAAAAGCTGGAAGAGGAGTTACTCCGCAACTTGAACTCTTCCACAGGCAACCTGCTTGACAACGAGGAGCTGATCTCAACGTTGGAGAACGCTAAATCAAAGAGTGTGGAGATCAAAGGGAAGCTCGAAGAATCGACCGTAACAAAAGCCGATATTGATAAAGCAAGAACCATTTATACGTCAGCTGCGAGGAGAGGCTCCATTTTGTTTTTCGCCGTGACAGGACTGGCAAACATTATGAGAATGTACGAAATCTCACTTGCCAGCTTCTTGAGTGTGTTTGAACGTAGTCTCAAGCTCTCTGCTAGAGATGCGAATGTTGAAAAGCGTCTTGGATATATAATTCAGGAGACGACTGAGCAAATCTACGATTTCACCTGCACCGGTATATTTGAGCGGCACAAACTGATGTTTTCCTTGCAGATGACTACAATGATTATGGAGGGAGACAATGAGCTGAATAGGGATGAGTTGGATTTTTTCTTGAAAGGGGATGTGAGTGTCGGTGCTCCTGAAACTGAGAAGCCTGTGGATTGGATCAGTGACAAGGGATGGAAAGATTTGATGAAATTGAAAACGATGACTACGTCTGATTACTGGCCACAGCTGATCGACCATATTCAAAATAACTTAGATGTTTGGAAAGAATGGTATGATAAGGAAGCTCCAGAACAAGAACCTCTGCCTGCAGGGTTTTCTGATATGTTGAATAATTTCCAGCATCTTCTCGTGTTTCGTTGCTTCCGTGCCGATCGGGTATACAACGGCGTTAAAAGGTTTGTTATGCACGTGATGGGAGAACGGTTTGTACAACCACCGGTACTCAATTATCACCGCATCTTTAATCAGAGCACGGCACTATCTCCAGTAGTGTTTATTCTATCCCCTGGAGCGGATCCTCAGAGCGATATCCAGTCTTTGGGTATTGAAAAAGGATTTCCTCCACCCTCCAAGCTGAAGTTCCTGGCTCTTGGCCAAGGTCAAGAAAAGAAGGCCGAGGAGCTGCTTCATTTGGGTTCGCAGCGTGGATACTGGATTTTACTTCAAAACTGCCATCTGTTGCTATCTTGGCTTCAAAACCTTGAGCGATTTATTCAGACACTGAAGGAACCTCACCCGGATTTCCGTCTGTGGCTTACCACGGAACCGACCGACAAATTTCCTCTTGGAATCTTGCAGCAGTCCCTGAAGGTAGTAACGGAACCACCGGATGGTTTGAAGTTGAATATGCGGGCGCTCTACTCTAGACTCACCCAAGCTGATTTGGAGGAATGCCCACATCCGGCGTACCGTCCGCTTGTCTATGTGCTGTGTTTCTTGCATGCTGTTCTGTTGGAACGACGGAAATATGGAAAATTAGGTATGAATGTCAATTACGACTTCAACGAATCGGACTTCCGGGTGAGTCGACAGCTGATGTCAACTTATTTACTAAAAGCATGGGAAAATAATGATGAAATGATCCCTTGGGGCTCGTTGAAGTATCTGATAGGGGATGCAATGTATGGAGGTCGTGTCAGTGATGATTACGACCGCCGCGTCCTCAATACTTACTTGGACGAGTACATGGGAGACTTCCTGTTTGATGAAAATCAGCCATTTTACTTCTCCAGAGCAGATTTTGACTATGACCTGCCTCCATGGGGTTCAATCGATACCTACATTGAAAAAGTTGAGACTTTGCCCCTTGTTAGTGGGCCGGGAGTGTATGGTTTGCACCCGAACGCCGAAATAAACTACTTTACAAATGCGGCGAAAGATTTGTGGCGCAATCTCATCGATCTCCAGCCTCGTTCTTCCACGGCAGCAGGTGGCGTGTCACGTGAGGAGCACATTGGAAACTCCGTGGCGGATCTTTTGGAGCAGGTTCCTGAACCCGAAGACACCCACAATATCCGACGAAGGTTGGTTCCCGAAGGTAGTGCACCTACCCCTACGCAGGTCGTCTTGTTTCAAGAACTTGAACGGTGGAATTTCCTCGTTACTTCCATGAAACGCTCGTTGTTGGATCTTCAGCGTGCTCTTGCAGGCGAAATCGGCATGAGCGATCAGTTGGAAGAGATAGGAGATGCTATCTTCGATGGACGAATCCCAAGACTCTGGAAGTCCCTCGCTCCCGATACTCAAAAACCATTGGGTTCATGGATGCAACATTTCCGTTCCAGACATCTTCAGTATCAGAGTTGGATAGACCATGGGGAGCCCACGGTGATCTGGCTGTCGGGGTTGCATATTCCCGAATCTTACCTCACTGCTTTGGTGCAATCTACTTGTCGACGACGTAATTGGCCCTTGGATAAGTCTACTCTATATACCGAAGTCACTCACTATCGCACCTCTGAAGACGTACCGGGTCCTTCGGAGGACGGATGCTACGTGTCGGGTATCTATCTGGAAGGTGCCAGTTGGGATTTCGAACGCAATGTTCTCCGTGAGCAACGTCCGAAAGTCTTGATAGAAGAACTTCCAATAGTTCAGATCATTCCCATTGAAGCTTCCAAGTTAAAACTTCACGGTACTTTCCAGACCCCAGTCTATGTCACACAACAGCGTCGGAATGCAATGGGTGTAGGGCTTGTATTTGACGCTTTTCTAAACACTGAACACCATGAAAGCCATTGGGTGCTGCAAGGTGTTGCAATGTGTTTGAACACGGACGAGTAAGTCAATCCCAGTATGACTTCTACTCTCCGCGTAGATTGTAGTATTCAGTATTTAGAATATACACAACTACGCTACCCTGGGAAACGTATACGGAAGCATCACAAAAATCGTTATTTAAAGTAGCATAAGGCTTTAATGCGTTAAACTTGAAGCGAGTTCAAGTTGCTTTTTTTTTTACGCTTTGCTCTTTCTACACATGTATTACCGAACTTTCAGAGGATTGAGTGTATTATATACGTAGATTCGCTATTATTCTTTTGGCTGACACAAGACAATGACCTCCAGCGCTCATTATAAAAACAAGCAAGGGCAAGAGAGGTGGCAACTGGCCACATCTCTTGAAGACAAGGTAAGATGCCCATTATGCCCTCTATGAGCACAGTAGCAATGCAGAATTATAAATCATGTATATCCTTGATATATATGCTTTTTCATCAGGGTCATGCTCTCTTGAAAAAAGTGGCCAAACTCTCAGCAGAAGACAAATTTCAGCAAGCTTGCGTAATTTTTGAAGAAGCCGCGAAACAGTATTGTATACTATCGCAATGTAAGTCTGTTGTGACATAGATCAATCAGCCTGGCCATTATGTTATGCTTCTGGTTTTGTTCTCCAGGGACAAGAGCTGGGGAGTGCTATGTGGCCTGTGGAGACTCTAACGTAAAGTCTTTCTTCTTCGTTTAAGCTCCCGTCGGATAATAGCTACAATGTTGACTGCAGAAGAGACTTCGGCAAGAGCATTTGGCGGCTTCGTACTATATTCAGGCAGGGGAATCGTTTAGCAAGTTTGACGCATTTCAAGCTGTTACCGTTTATCGGAAAGCCGTATTGCATATGAAGAACTTGGGGCATTACGCTGTGTGCGCAAATGTAAGTATTATTGACGACTGTACAACGACGCTGCTAAAAACTTGAAAATTATGTTAGCTGCATATCTCAACCAGATCGAAATGTCAATCGCAAAACTACACCATGACGACCTCAGCCACGAAGAAGCGGGAAAAGCCTATGAAAATGCTGCCTTGTACTACAAAACGGATGCATTCATTGCACAAGCTGTAAAGGCTATCATTCTAGGGGGCATGGAATACGTTCGTGTTGGAAGGTAAGCCCGTGCAATTTGATAATGAACGCTTCGAGATTATTTGAAAACGGCATAAAATACTCGTGGTACAGATATGAACATGCTCATCGATTTTACTCTAGGGCGTATAAATGGAGTCTTGAACATAATCTTCTGAGAGCTCGGTCAAATGGATATGCTCTAGACGCCGCCATATGTTATCTGGCAGACAAAAAACTCAAGAAATGCAAGCGATTTGTGCGGAAGCTCGAGGAGAACTCCATTTTCCTAGCCAGGTCCGTAGTGCATGCTTCAATAAGGTGGACAGTGCATAAATCACCCCTTCTTGGTTTGACCATGCAGTAGGGAGTATCGTTTCATTCAGGTGAGTTGGTCTTAGCAGTTCCAGGATACGATTTTAAAATCCTTGGAACGCGCAAGTGCAGGACGTCATCCACTGCTGTGAAATGGGGTCTTACGATACTTATATTGACCACGTGTGGAACCTGGACTACGTCCGAAAACTATGGCCCTTCGAACTTGTTCTGTTCCAGGTGAGTGTATCAGTACTCCTAGGTGCAGTGGTCTTCCTCTTAAAGTGGGGTATTTCTGATTCTCCAGGCCATCTTTGACAATATAAAAAACACAAGAAAGGAAGTAGAGCGTACTGAGGCTGAATTGAGGGAAAAGAAAATTGAGTTGCTCAAGCGCGGAGGATCCGATGCCGATACCGTTAGCACATGGAGTGGTTCCGGTGAAGCCTCTCAATCGGAAGAAGAACAAGAAGAGGGGAAATCCTAACGAGGAGCTGACGATAACCTGGGTTAATCCTGAAGCCAAGTGTCGGCAACTTATGTTTCTTGCGCCACTGGTCAAGAATATTGTATACTCCGCTGTAAGAGTAGTGCATGAAGTACTTCTGTATGGCAGAGGAAACAAAACCCAGTCGATCGAACTGAGGAAGATAAGGATTAGCGCACATCTGAGGTGCAACTTTCATTCCTTAAGCCACGTTAGCTTGATTGTTATCCATCAGAAACGGAGCCTATACCGAGTACCTATTCCTGTTCTCACTGACATGCACATCTGATATTGGCAATTCGGTCCAGGGAGTTCCCGAAAGGAACTCTTAACAAGGATTTCAACAGAGGAGCCTTCTTTGTGACCAAAATCGAGACCCATGGAGGACTGCCGTGATATTATCTGGAAGGTGAAGCTCCAGTTTCTCCAACGACCTCTTTAGCATCATGACGACTCTGCCAGTTCCCTTCATAGAGACAATAATACACTCCTTTGTCTCCACCAAAATGAATGCACTCTTATGTTCGTACGCTCGAGTCCCAGGTGACTGGTTTATCGTCACTTGCGCAAAAGAAAGGTCGATACGCAGCGCGAGGTCTGCAAAAAGTTTCGCTTTCATACCGTCGCTGAGTGCTCCCTCCACTGTTCCTGTTGTGGATGCATTTGCTACCACTTCGTTCAGCATTTTTCTTGCGTAGTTTATCCAAGAGTTGTGTAGCGTTTGAATTACCTCTGCTGGAATATGAGACTGTCGTAGTTCTCGCAGCAGTTGCTTCGGGTGTCCTCTAAAGTGAAACTTGCTCACCGACTGGAGCTGTCTTTGTATCGCTGAAGGAACGGATAGACTCTGAGCATTATCTAGTTGCCACGGCCTAGAGAGTCTGCGTAACACTTCCTCAAACTTTGTCTTACTGCTCACAGCTTTCCAGTACCGATGCAGGATGTGCCCCATCGCTGCTTCTTTCTCGGAGCTATCCTGCTGGTCGTTCGTAGAATCTTTCGTTGCTTTTGCATGCTCACTAGTCGCTGTAAGGGGTTCTCCTGTATCTTCGTCTCCTCCAGTGGGTCGGCTTCGCTTCTCCGGAGGTGTCTGGCCGTACTCGGAGTCCAATTGTTCCAAAAGCATTTCCATTCCGTGAGTCCTGCAGACGGCAACGAATGAACTCTTTTTTGAAGGAAGGTCATGTGTATGTGATGCATCATGCAGCAAAGTATGTTTAACTTACCTCCTCTTCTTCTTCCTGGCCTGGGCAGACATAATCCTCTCCTCTTCTCTGGTTTGTACAAGTACTATTTTTATATATCACCACTGATGACCTTGTTTGCTTCTATACAATGACGACAGTACGGCGATTCACCTGCGATGACCTCTTTTCATTCAACCACATCAATATGGATGTATGGACGGAGACGGTACGTCCAGCAGTCCACACCGTGAATATTATATTATGCCATTGACACAGTCTATATGGATGAATGGGACGCCTGCAGTATAATCTAGGCTTTTATTATGACTATATGGCTCGATGGCCGGAATATTTCAGCATTTTAACAAGTCCTCAGAATCATGAACCCATGGGCTACATGATTGGCAAAGCCGAAGGAGAGGGCAAATTATGGCATGGACATGTGTCCGCCGTCACAGTAGCTCCCGATTTCAGACGCTTAGGAATGGCCAAGAAGCTCATGGACAAGTTAGAGCGGATTTCAAGAGATATGTAAGAGGTCCAACTACTCCAAGTTAAGTTCTTCTAACCAACGGGGTTTGCATTTTTTGAGTTATTACAGATATGATACGTACTATGTGGATTTATTCGTCCGAAAGTCAAACGATTTAGCCATCTCCATGTACGAGAAACTAGGCTACACGACCTACCGAAGAGTCAAAGGGTACTATTCGGGCGAGGAAGATGCCCTGGATATGAGGAAATCCATGCCACGCGATGAACACAAAGAAGCAATGGTACCCTTAGGCAGAGCCATTACGCCGGATGAACTAGAGCACTGGGGTTCGGCATAGCATACTAGGCCTTATGCCGAAGTGATACCCGAATGAACAGAAGCACCTGTACGACACTATTATAAAACTAAAGGTATTGTCATGCAGCAAGTTCTTCGTCAACTCTGCGCAGTAACTTTTCTGCAGCATTAGCACGAGAACAGCTGTCTAGAATAGCGCTACCGTCTTTATTTAGGTTTAACTGCATTCCATCGTAGGCATTACAAAAGACTGCCTTTCTGGAAGACCTGCTGTTAGAATCCGATGGCAACTCCGGACCTATTTTCGAGTATCTCTGACTAAAATGCGTTAACACAATTGCCGGAGAACGCATCTTCTCGCCAACATCCAAGGCCTCGCTAATAGTACAATGTCTCTTCCTTACAGCATGAGAACCCATCGAGTCGTCAAACGTAGCTTCATGGATCAGAAGCGAAGCTCCAGAGCCTGCCGCGATTAGCCTTTTACAGGGCCTGGTATCCCCAGAGAAAACTATCTTCGTTCCCATCGTGTCTCCATCCCTTCGGTTCAAAATCAGCACAACACCGTATGCATCTGGGCAATGTTCGACAGGAACACTTAAAAAAGAGGTAACTGTTGACTCGCAAGAGAGTTTGGTTCCATTACAACGACTTGCTGAAAAGAAACCCTGACGTTGAGAATTCAGCGGGTTATTGAAATCCTGAGTGTCTACCATGGTTACCGAATAGAACGGATTCAGTCTAGAACTTATTCCTTGTCGATAGTACTCTATGGATTTTCGTACTTTCGGAGGGCAAACTAGTAACAAATTTGGCGGCTCCCCCTGTTGAAGAACCTCTTGACGCCTCCCCAATAATGACAGCAGCCCGGAATGGTGGTCGGTGTGATGATGCGATATCCATATGATTTGTATTCCTTTGAGTACTAAGTCCATTGGGTTATCTGTAGCCACTTCCTTTTTCTTACTTTCGAAGAGCCGGGAAAAGCCTGCTAACACTCCTTCTCCGCAGTCTAGTAGAATGCCTTGCGGAGCAACGTCTGCTTTGTACCCGCACTTTAGCACATGTGCTAGTTTTAGAGGATCTAGTGACAGGTAGATACCTGTATTGGATCGATACTTTCCAGGAGTCGATGCGCCGGTTCCTAGAATGTACATTGTAGCAACTGCAGAGGTAAACACCTCATTGGAAGTCTTCCCAGACCCCAGTGACTCGTTTGAAATTGCTGCCTTGGTCTGAGCCATAGTCTCTGCGATCTTTTGCTTCTTAAGTTCTCCATTTACTTGGGTATGTTCCTGAACGTTTGACGATACCAAATCTTTCCAACCTAGGTTTTCGAAGTGGCTCTGCGGAGCAACATGTTCCGTAGACTGATTAAAGTGACAAAACGAAGGCCACAGTTCGACGGTGTCTAAAGTTCGAAGAAATTGCCCTTGCTCACAATTTTCTACGTGATCAACCGACAACCTATCGAGCATCGGAAAGGGATACACCGCATTGTCGAATAGAGAGAGTTGTGCTTGCAGGTTTGCCGCTTTCCAGAAAGTGAATAAATAACGGTTGTCCGCTTTTGCCCCAGTAGCTTGTCCTATACGCGTAATGTTCACGGTCAGACCATTGAAAACTTCCTCTATTTGACAAGCATGTTTGTCAAATTTCTGTTTGTGACTGCGCACACTCGAAAACAGAACAATGTGAATCCTTGATACACATGTGTGCTTTACTTGTGCAAATAAACGTTCATAGGAGCTCAGTTGAGGAAAAGTGTCAATATCTATGACTAAAGCAAGCGGGACACTCTTCCGTTCTGAAGGATCTAAGACCAGTTGGACACAATACACCGACGAAGGCGCAGGGGTGGATGGGCCTTCCAGTCCACTATAGGGCATGGGGTGGCTAGCTTCTTCGCTTGACCGAGCAGCTTTGCAACAGTCTTCTATCGATTTGCTGTAGACCAGTTCATCGGCGCTTCGTTTTGCATTTCGAATTTTATATCTAAGCGAGTTCATAAACTCTTTCTCCCTTTCAGTGGTGTTGCTATCACCGCCTGCTAAGTCACCGGACCTCCTTTTCTGCTGGTCTGGAATATTTATATCGGATGAACAAGAAGACGATGAAGATGTATCAGAAGATGTTTCACTTGATTGACTACTCGAGTCACTGGTACTTCGCTCGCGCGTATCAAGTGGCTGAGAAGTCGGATCGACAGTAGTCAACCGGACATGCTGATTGGGGCAACCCTTTGTTTTCTCCGTAGCATCATATAAAGGCATCGATAGAATTCCTCTCCATTCCCCTCTGCCCGGTTTTTCTACTGTTGTTATCGGATACTTCCGACCGAATGTCTCGTTGACCCCATTCATAGTATTCTGAATATCGCCCGGGCCACATACGGTAACTTCCTTACATCCTGTATCGCCCATGTGGAAGAGCGTACTCGGGATCCCTGAAATCGAGTTGAGATGGTCATTCGTCAAGCAAATAGCCCGCAAAGTCCTTAATTTGACGTGCTGCTCATTCAAACATCGCCTAGAGCCCTCTCCACACCCAAATAGCACTGTATGTTTCACAGTCCACTTGTGCAGTGGAATCTTCGCCTTGTCTTTCGCATAGTCAGGGAGGGACACACCAGCGGAATCGGACGAGTCGGAGTCATCTGAAGAACTCGAATCATCCTTCTGGCTATCCATGGGTCTGGGAACCTGTGCTGTCTGTATACTCAATAAAAACCCGGGTGGGCTCTGATCACTGTACCCATCGCCCGTGACCATAAGGACCAAGCGACAGTAACATTTCTGCGTCATTATACACTATGCGACGCCTTATTCCACAGCGTGTCAGCTTCCAAAAAATGCAAAATTCGATCTAGAATACGGCGTTCTAAGGCTTTGTTGGACCCAATCGACTCGATGTCGCATGAACTTCACAAAAAATCCACTTCTCGTGAGTGAAACATTTGTTTGTCGCCTCGCTCCCTGGCTGAGTGACTCGATCACATACAAGGGACGATAGGATATTGTTCGCGGTGTCCATAAGGAAATCCGTGTTTACCCAAAGAAGGAGAGACGTTTATCCTCCGTATTCTGTAAGGACAGTAGCTATTATAGCTCATTATCCTTCTGGTAAGTGCTTTGGAACGCTGGCAACCCTCCGAGGAGGCTTATGGGCCGTATCCCATTTTTCGCTTCATACACGCTATTTGGACGAAATCTCGACGTTCCATATCATTTTCACGTGTATCTTCTTTGGTGTGGTACAGAAATATAAAGCAAAATGCCGCCTAAATTTGATGCTTCGGAGGCCAAAATCAGTAAGTGTTCAAGCTCCACTGCCGAAGAACTACAAAAAGGATGGGGTACAGCCAGTAGCCGAGGAACAGGGGACGGGGGAGCAGAGGTGGTGTCTGCTCTCAAGGGGAAGTGGTGGAATCCGTCTACTGTGCTGTATGATGACACCTCTCCCGGGAAAATGTCGACAATAGGGACATGATCAGTTACTATATGGTGTTATGTGTGTATTTGCAGTCTACTTGAGGACAGTAGGTGGTGAGGTTGGAGCTGCCTCTACCTTAGCCCCCAAGGTCGGTCCTCTTGGGTTATCTCCCAAGAAGATAGGTGAAGATATTCAGAAGAATACAATGGACTGGAAGGGACTCCGTGTGACTGTCAAGCTTACTGTCGTCAACCGCCAGGCTACTGTAAGTTCTTGAGGCCACTGTTGATGGGGTTTTGGGAGCAACTCGTCTTTTTTGCCAACACAGGTCGAGGTCGTTCCCAGTGCTTCGTCATTGGTTATCCGCGAGTTGAAAGAACCTCCTCGTGATAGAAAGAAAGGACCTAAGAACAGTACGTGGTCATTATATTCGATTACGCGTACTATGATGGGTAAGGAACTTTTTAATGTTTATTCCTGCAGTCAAGCACGACGGCAACTTAACTTTAGAACAAGTGAAGCAAATTGCCCGAACAATGAGGCAGCGCTCCATGGCTCGCTTCTTCTACGGAACAGTAAAGGAAATCTTGGGAACATGCCATTCTATCGGATGCACGGTTGATAAGAAACATCCGCACAAGGTTTGCAAAGAGATTGACAACGGCACCGTAGTGATCGAAGACGAGTAAAGGTGATAGTCGTGCAATCCACTGTCCCGCGCAATATCCTATCCAAACAATACTTGTTTACATTTTCCCTTTTTTAGAACAGTTGTGTGAACAATATACAACTTGACATCATGGGTTTCCTGGTTTATCTGGTAAACAGTTGACGCTTCACCGAGTGGGAGGAAATATCTGGAGTGTCTCCAGGGATACTGCTAGGGTCTCGCGGGTATTCAGCGTTTCCATAACGAAGTACCGTCCGTCCATGCTGGTCATACGCGGTAGGAGTTGAACAAACGAAGAGCTGCATCGCAAGAGGGAGTTTGAACACAACGAATGGAAACGATAATAAACCGTAGGCAACTCGTATCCAGAATAGGCTTCCCAGCTGCTTCCATTGGGGCTCATCGGCCATACAGTACACAATTACAACGCTAGACAGGACGGTAATGGAGACTATTGAGACATAGTACTTATACATCGAAGTTAGGTATCCTCCACGGAGGTATTTGCTGTTACCAGTTGTTGCAGCGGGCGTATCATCAGTAGCGTTGGTCGAAAGCAGTGGCAAGTGGCTGTACATAGCTTTGATCCACTCCCCACTTCTGCTTAGAGGGGAAGCCTTCGTCCTTCTCCTGTTCTCTTCGCTCTCCATTTCTCGTTCCTCTTTGGGCCGGGCTTGGGCAGCATGCCGATACCGTCGTCGAGAAGACGGTAACAACAAAAAGCAGGTCCACACCAAAGTGAGTTGAAGGATGAAGAACGCGAAATCGTCCCATCCAACTCTAGCACCGTACGTGTCGCAGGTGTCGGTCGAATCAAATGAAGTTTCCCCCCGCAAAATGTGGACGCACACAAATAGTCTAAGAGCCCCCTGTACAAATGACCATACGCCAACCGAAAAGAACTTCGCGGTTTCAAAACCAACAATGAAATTCGCTAACTGGTATTCATCACTCTTGTCTTTCATCAAGAACAGTAGGAGCCACCAGATCTGACTAATAAAGCCAGGTACCAATCCGATCGCATTGAGAGCGCACCATCTCTTGGACTTCAGACATGCCCAAGTAGATTTATCGAACGGTTCCAGCGAGTACAGAATCTGAGCCCTCAATCGATCGTACCGATATATTACCAGACGTCCGCATCGCCTCGCGTCGCGAATAAACTTGCTGTTTGAACCGTTATGGGAAAATTCGGAGGAATAATTGGTTTCAAGCACAGGCGTACCAGTTACAGCCAATGCTTTCGCCCGTTGGGCCAACCGATGGCGAGCGCTCGCTAGTGTGCGAGCATTAGCCGAAAAGTTAATTCTGCGATTTATGGCAGTCGTCAGAGGAGAGGCTGCAGACAGGAAACCAAGATGCCGGGCAGGGCTAAGCCACGACTGTGCTCGGTGGAACATCTGCTGTTTTAAGTCGGGTAGTACAGCATCGATAGAGTCATTGAGTAAGTGTTTGATAACCTCAGGCATATCTTTATCGATAGCTGACTTCTTCAAAAATACTGACGCCAAATCTATGGCCTTGGATATCTTGTCATGGAATTGTTGCTGAAAGCTATATTCCAATCGTTGCCTGCTTCCACTTAGGTAGCTCTGCGCGCTTTCAATCCCTTTGTTAAGCGTGGATTTACCGTGATGAAGTCCACTGGACAGACGTCCTTGGAGCTCACTTGCTTGTTCGCTAAGAGACCGTTTGGCAACATTTTTCCATAAACTCCACTTCCGTACTAATAAACCACCATGCTTCTTGTATACCCAAAACGCTAATGCTACCGATATAATTCCACCTCCACTCAACATCAGTCTTCCTGCCACAGTGTTCGGGCAACTGTAGAGCAAACGTCGCTTGTACATAAGTAACGAAAGCAAAATGATGGAATGAATGAACGTCACGCCTGCAATTAGCCTTGGCTTATCCTCTGTGATGTCCCATAATGGAGGCAAGTGGCAGCTGCTCGTGGGACTAGCACCAGCTGTTCGTCTGTTCGGGTCATCCTCTGAGCTTCTTGCGGCACCGCTGCTGGATTGATCAGCAACTACAGATTCAGCGGATGCCACACAACAGGGAATGGTACTCGTTTGAGGCTCAATGGAACTCGCAGATAGATCTCGAGAAGCCATCACTTGTATGCAGCTCCCTACTTCAATTATCGACGCTGAAAGCTCTGTGTACGCGCCATAGCATATGCTATAAACACCACAGTTGTTTCATCATTTTTTTGGCCGTGACAATTCGAGACGACAACTGTTAAATGTAGGCCATTATGTGGCCTGAAAAGCAGTCACTATTCAGAATTCTAGACTGTCTTGTGAAGTTGGCAGGCTGTGCTTCGTCTCAGACATATCAAGTAGTTTGGAAAGAGGACAAACTTGGGCTGGTTTATTAAGCAACTTGACTTGCAGCTGAAAGACTCCAGCCGATACAGTTGCTGCAGCACTAGTTGACGCTTTACGTTTCAGGGACACAATGATGCTTGGAATAATAAGGTCGGGCCAAGAGTTTGGCGGATGCTTTGTACATGAATACTGACATTGCTTGCAATCGACCTACGACCGAGAATCCTACTCTGCAGGGGGTCAATGTAAACAGGAACGAACACTGAAATTTCAATAATTGCCTAGAAGCTAGAAAAACTCTAGCGTTTTCCCACCAACATAATTGTCCCCCAGCCCCCTGCAGCAAGCCATTTTCTATGTTTCGAACGTCGCTGATGGGGAAGAAGCCTTCGGTTACGTGCCATAACATACACATACGACTCTATGGATACCATGTTTTTCATCATCATTTGGAGTGAACATTCAAACTACAAAATGAAAATGGGTACATAAACGCGGGCCGGCTCGTGAATTGCTGAAGTACACAGCGCCGCTTTTGCGCTCGACTCTCCCCAAAGCAATTTATAGCACCATATTTTGCATGAGTGCCTTCATGCGTCAAAGTCATGAGTGCAATAGAGGGATGAATGAACGATCAGATTAACCGGTGCAAGTCGGCTTCGCTGGTTCCATTACACTTTGAATTCCATTCTAACGCGGTTTGTGAATTTGAATTTGCCGGGCGTACGACTATATAGTATCAAGAATCTCCACACACGCTTCGTTTGATGGACCGAACATGAGGTATAACTCTGCTTGTCAACCTGGTTCGAGCTTGGGAAAAGCTACATATCATGGCGGCGAAATCGAAAAAAGTAGTGGATACTGAATTGTATCCAGCCGTAGTGGAACACAGTAGTCTTTTAGGAGACGATACAGAAGCCGCAAAGAATCGCGAGCAATTTCAGCAGAGGCTATTAGAGTGGTATGATGCATGTCGAAGGAAACTACCGTGGAGAGGTGACCCCCCGCCTTACGATGGAAGTGACCAGGCCAGCAACCTGAGCCGACACAACAGTGCTGAAGCCTCCAAGACAACAGCATCCAAGGGACACAAGAAGCTGGACGATTTCTTCGGCTCAAAGAGGACGTCAAGCACCAATGCTAGATCTCTGTCTTCAGTGACCGACACTAATGGGACTAGCCCCCAGAAAAATAATGAAACGATTGTACTGGATCAGGGTGACGACGATGTGGAATCCTCGACCGAGGTGGAGAAGCGTCGCGCGCCAACTCCTTACGAGGTATGGGTATCCGAGGTAATGCTCCAGCAGACAAGGGTAGAGACAGTGATATCATACTTTCTGAAATGGATCGAGAAGTTCCCTACGATTAAAGATTTAGCGGAGAGTCCCTTGGAGGATGTGAACTCGTTGTGGGCAGGTTTAGGCTACTATCGGCGTGCAAAGTCCTTGCATGAAGGAGCCAAGAAGGTTCAACAAGAAGGAGGAAGTTTACCCAAAGATGTTGAAAACTTACTGCGAATTCCTGGTATAGGTCCCTATACGGCGGGTGCCATATCCTCTATTGCATTTGGCAAGCCGAGACCGGTAGTAGACGGGAATGTAATCCGCGTGTATTCCAGAATCTTTGGTGTGGGTATGGATGCCAAGAGCTCGGACTTAAATCATCTTTGTTGGTAAGTCGTGAACGAAACTGCACGAGTATCATCCTTAGGCTTTATGTTGCCTTCTTTTCCTCAGGAAAATTTCCGAACAGTTGGTCTCCAAAGGAAGGCCAGGTGACTTCAATCAGGCGTTGATGGAACTCGGCGCGACCGTCTGTACTCCGAAAAGTCCTAAGTGCGAGCAATGCCCTTTAAAAGAGTACTGTACCGCCTATCGTTGGTCAATAGACTCCAACGCCACAGTTGCAATACCCGGAGAAGTTCAGGTACACGACTTGAACAAGCGAGATCGAACTCCGGAGCTCTTTCCCGTAAAAAAGAAAAAGTCTGCTGTTCCTGTCAAGTGCTTTTGTTGTGGTGTGGTTATCCGTAAGTGTGAAGATGGCAAATTGAATGTCTTGCTCTCAAAACGCCCCGAGGGTGGACTGCTGTCGGAGCACTGGGAACCATTGTGCCTTCCAACGGAGGACAGCAGTAACTCTAAAGAGAGTCCATCTCAGCAGCCACCTACTCTTTTTCGTCAGAACAGTAAACGAGAGAAGAAATTGTTCTCGAAGTTAGGAGAGCTTAGTGGTCTTGAGAAGAAGGATCTAATAGAGTCCATACCATGCGGTCAGGAATCTCACGTTTTCTCACATGTGAAGCACGAGTATTCTGTGGATTTGCTCGTTGTCCGGGGAAAATCTGATAGTATCCTTCCGAAAGGATTTGAGTGGGGTCGCATTAGCTCCTCTTCTGAGATAGAGGGTTACGGGTTGTCCACCTGTGCTGCCAAATTGTTTTACACTGGTTTGCTTCCGCTTTCTGGAGATTTCCTACATAGGAACGGCGTTGAAGGAATCAGCATATCCCAAGAAGTCACTGACTATCTCAAAGGTCGGGCATTTCCGTCATTGCAGAAGAAACGAAAACGGGTGAACTAGGAAGTTGCATCGTACAACGATTTACAAGTGTCGGGCACTGCCGGCACACCGATAACCAAGTGAATTGGTGGATATGCATCACGTTAGCATTCTGTTGACACGGGAGCTGCTCGACTCTAGTTGTACCGACAAACTACGAGCATTGACGCTATCCGAACGGATCACGTAGAGGTGTTGGGAAACTTGACTTCCTGTGGTCGTATGTAGCTGATAGCGAGTCCAGACTTGAAGCTGGGAATTCGTCAGTCCTCGGTAGGAACAATGCTAACACGTACCTTTCCTATCTCCCTCTATTTGCTCCATATTCACGCCCCAGCGTCGCCCTGTCCTCCACGCTGCATTCGCTGCACACGTCGCCTCCAGCGCTACAGCGACTGGCTACCGCACGGAACATGTTTCGAGCATCTCGAATACATGAACGTCGGGAGGTCTACATTCCTTAGTCACTTATTTTGGGTCCCTAAGTTACAGTAACTTACGGACTTAGACTAAGTCACTTAGTGAGGCTCTAAGACTTCTAAGTGAGCCCGATCCTGGTTGAACTTAGAGGCTTGATATTATTTACTGAGTGGCGTTTTGACTTTTCAGTATAAGACTCTTTGTGCATAATACTGCCATTCTTGCTCCCTTTACAGTATTTGGACCCAGAAGAGGCATATCATAGACTGAAAGTATGGCCGCTGAGACTCAGACTGACAGAGAGGAAACAGAAAAGCGGCTGCGTATTCAGCAGGAACGCCATGAGAAGCAGTGGAAAGAGAACGCCGAAAAGAAGTTTACGGCATTGGAAGGTTTTGAAGAAGACGTCGTGAATGAAGTAAAGAATAACATGGTGCTGGTTACTACGCCAAACAACAGACAAGGACTGGGGTATTTCCAGTTTGAAACGTATCTGATTTCGAATGCACACGTTGTCCCTTGTCCGTTCTTTGGAGAAAATCTTGAACTAAAAAAACTGGAAGACACGACAACCGTATCCTTTAACTATATACGCGGGTTTTATCGCCCGTATGAAAAGCTGGAAACCTGCCCCGACGCAGTGGTGATTCAATGCACCCTCACCCCCGTAGAAGCAAAACCTTCTGGCTTGCCTGCTATTGATTTTAGTCACCGGGATTACAAGACTCAATCCTTAACCTTTTTCATCAACCGGTATGGGAAAGTTGTATGGCTAAGTCATCGGGTACATCAAGTCTACAGAGTTGCTCCTGGTAATACTCCGCCGGAACCAGGGGATTCCGGAGCTCCTGTTATAGAATGCTGGGTGGAAGCAGTAGGTAAGGGAGTGTCGTGGAAGTTCAATGTATGCGGCGTGCTATATGCGCGTAAAACATGTGGAACAGAAGTGGAAGTTCACACGCTACAGCCTCTCGCTGAATTGGAGCAACTTCGTCAAGCTCTCATTGCGGAAGATGCGGCCAAGCGCGAGGGAGCGATGGGAACTCAGGAGGAATGCTCTGGAAAGAAAACGAAAATTTATCAGGATGCCCTTCAGTTGTTTACGGAATTCGAAAAAGGAAAAACGCCATTTCGCATTGAGTTTCCGGACAAATCGGGATTGGAGCGGCTTTACTACTCAGATATTGTCAAATTAGAGAAATCTCTACTGGTGGATTCTGTTGTACACGCAGACTGTTTCAGAAAATTGAAAGACAAGATGAAGAACTTGGGCCTTGGAAAGTGCCGCGCAGATGACATCCGCACGGACTTTGACAACTTTATGGATACCATTGCTCAAGAACGAGAGTATTTAAATTTTACGGGGAACAATTGCTGGACATCTCATCGTAATCTTCTGCGACTGGACGCAGCGAAGAATCGAAGGGACAACTATAACCGTGTAGTGCTCCAGGACAATACCGGCCGGGACAAGTATATTAATGGACAACCCGCGTCGTCGGTATTTGCAGAGGTCCACTACAAGGAACATATCACAGGTGCAGAGCTATCCCGCTTGCTCCGAGAAAGTGAACAGGAATCCACTGTCAAGAAGAAGGAAGAAAGCGATGGGGATGGTGGAACAGCGGGGAAAGGGCAAAAGAAAAGGAACAAAAAAAAGAACAAAAAAAAGAACAATGGTGGGAAAAAGTAAAACAAAAACAGTGCTAGCTCTCTAGACTCCTGACGTTGTCGTCAAATAGAACGATTTAAACCATGACATGGGACTGTGTGAATTATTCATCCCTTGTTAGAGTTGCTGATGGAACCGTTTTACATCCGTCAAGGCCCACCACGATTCGACGTGGCAGTTGTGTTTCGTCCATGCTCGCAAAAAAAGTTAACACGTTGTGGTCTTCAAAGAAGGATCTTGATACTGGTGTAGGCATGTAATCTGGCATGATGCCGCAGCAATCCCACATATGGATTAAGCGATGCTCACACAAAAGCATTCTCGAGGATAAACTAGCGCGTGAGGAACAGTCTGAAATCGTGACTGCGCATAAAATGATACCTTCTTTGCAAACAAATATCCCACAGTGTTCACTAAGTTGGCTCTCTCAAGTCTCACGGACGGATACCTGTACATGTTTTGCCGAACTGGGTAAGATAGATATCCTGCATGATATTACCGGTACTTGGGTATCATTTCCGTAGTTCCACAACTTGTGAGCACAAACTAGTCGAGTATTATCGCAAATTATCGCGATGCCCGTGCGACCACAAAATCACCATTCGCACGGCAAATCAGCTTTTGGTGTGTGTATTAGTACAATTTGTATTGCTCCTACCGGAAGACAAGTAGGCTACAGGCTACACTACGGCGTGTAATCGTGTAAGAGGTAAACCCTATCCGGAACTGCTCAATGTTTTTCCCAGGTAGGGAATCGCCAGAAAGGGGAAGAAGACCCGTGTAAAATAATTTGGCAGCACAGGTGGACAACCCGTAACCCTCTATCTCAGAAGAGGAGCTAATGCTACCCCACTCAAATCGTTTCGGAAGGATACTACATATACTGTATCAGATTTTCCCCGGACAACGAGCAAATCACAGAATACTCGTACTTGACATGTGAGAAAATGTGAGGTTCCTGACCGCATGGTATTGGCTCACATCTTGGGAGTCACATCTTCGTCGTCCGCTCTATTAGATCCTTCTTCTCCAGACCACTAAGGTCTTGGGAAACAAGGGAGATGCGGAACTTCGGCAAGCTGATGACGGCCAAACTGTCGACCACGTTCACGTGAAGATGTTGGTCGCGAGAAAGAAGAAATCAGCATATCCCAAGAAGTCATTGACTATCTCAAAGATCGGGCATTCCCATCGTTGAAGAAGAAACGAAAATGGGTGGATTAACGATTCGCATCGAGCTCGCTGGCTTGGAAGCCAAGAAGCCCACCGTCCGCTGACCGGCGACCACAAAATATAGATTTCCATAGTTCCGCAAAAAGTGAGCACAAATTAGTCAAACATGCTCGCAAATTTATCGCRAAACTGAGTATGACCACAATAACACTGTTTACGTGTCAAACCAGCTTTGTATGTTAACTTGACTCAATCCCGCCGTACTCAGGGCGGGCAACACGCCTCCACAGTCCCCACCGCCTGTCCCACAGCATTTGATGCTTATTTTCGGCCTAGTGAAGTTGTCCCCAGCTCTGGTGTCTATTCAAAATTAAAGTTTTGATGTTTCCCGAAGCTGGTGGCTGCGCGGCACTCGGTAATAGAGCTTGTAGAGGGAGAAAATAGCCCATGTGAAGAGCAAAATGCCGTCCAAAAGGAGCCATAATACAGCATCTGCACAGCATCCTAAAGGCTCTAAACTCACACAAGATGATATTATATCCATTGAGGATGACTGCAAGGCGTCATTGAAGCACGTCAATGACTTATTGAAGCTGATTCGGGAAGCTTCAGCGCTTCCCCGAGTCGATATTTCGGTAAGAGTCACTGCTGTTTATTGAGCTCTTTTCTAGTGCA
Organism: Halocafeteria seosinensis; assembly: GCA_001687465.1. Taxonomy (NCBI): domain Eukaryota; class Bigyra; order Bicosoecida; genus Halocafeteria; species Halocafeteria seosinensis. The sequence goes on along the minus strand of LVLI01000117.1, from coordinate 46,422 downwards.
TTTTCATGCTCTATCTGCGCATGTAGGACGTCTTTTTGTTGTCGTTCACTCTCTTTGTTGGTGTTTTTGTGTGGGATGCGTCGCAGAATTTGGGAAGTGGAACCAGCCAGCCACTTCCCGTACAATGCGTTCATGCTCTACGGAGGGTGTTTTTGCATTATTTGGAGGAAGGAACTATAGTTTCACGGCGTCAGATGGAAAGGAATACGGCTGGTAAAGGAGGTGCTCAGACAAACAGTAATTCCCTGACGGAAGCCCGCAGGAAGACAAACTCTTGGTTGTTGGACCAGCTCGAGAAATACTTCCAAATACTTCTGGACTCGCTGCTGTCTCAAGAGGACGAGAAACTTGCAGCATTGTGTTTGCGAACGCTCATGGAGTTTACTGGAAAATCTCCTTCTGGGAACTCTGGTTTAAACTATGGCAAGTTTGAACTGAATTTTGAACTCGTTTGCCGAGTTCTAGTTGCTTTGTGCTTCAGGTTCCATAGGCATGCCACAGTATCATTGTTTTCTATCCTTCAAGAGGAGTATATTGAAGAGTTTGATGATATACGTCTAGCAGTTTCTCGAGGAGTAAAACGAATAGCTGAGATGAAGTCTCGGGAGCTTTCAGGAGAGAAGGAAGCCGACAACCAAACACCATACTGGAAAACGGTGAAAGCAATGGAGGGCTCTGACCTTTCTGAATCACTGACTGAGTTACAACTCCTAGTGTCTCTTCCTCCGGACAATGAGTCTTGGGGCCCTCGTAGCTTTCTAGTACCTCCAGCGCAGGGTACGTCACAAAACAACGAAGAGGCTGCGAACGACAGCGAATCATCGGATGACGGTTCAGATTATGAATCTGCTCATTATTTGAGTACCGAAGGAGCGAACGATACTTCAAGACGAAAAGAAAGAGCAAAGGGTCACTCGAAACGCAAATCCGCGAGTGCCGCCAATAGTGGGACGTCAAAGGCTGGTGATCTTCATCAGCAACGGAAGGCATTTGAGAATGCATGGCTTGCAATTCTGTCGCTTCCTCTGTCTCAAAGGGTTTACCGCCGAGTTCTTCTTGTGATCTCGACTGACATAGCGCCAAACATGGCGAATCCACTGCTCCTCTCTGACTTCCTAACGAATGCGTATGAAGTTGGAAACGCGACGTCCCTTCTTGCATTAAGCGGTTTGTGGTATCTGATACAAAGTCACGGCTTTGAGTACCCCCAGTTTTACCCGAAGCTGTATCGGTTGCTGACTCCAGAAAATGTTCGTGCCAAATACCGTGTCAGATTTTACAAGATGCTCAACCTGTTTATGTCGGCGGCAACTCTCCCTGCATATCTAGTCGCATCCTTTGCAAAGCGGATGGCACGGCTGGCATTAATCAGCCCACCAAGTTTTTCCACATTTGCAATTCCTTTCATCTATAATTTGCTTAAACGACACCCTGCTTGCTCTCATATGGTGCACAAGAGCCAATTAGATCCTCGACAGAAGTCGTTACTAGGGCGTTCGACTTCTTCCAACACCAGCGTCAGCAGGGACGGGTTTGATCCTGTAACTGATGATCCTTCCAGAACTAACGCTCTGGAAAGTGAGCTGTGGGAACTCGTAGCTTTACGGAGACATTATTGCCCTTCTATCAGCGGAGTAAGTGCTTGCTTTGAAAGAGGATTCAAAGGAGGGATGTTCGATATAACCAAAAACTCAGGTGCTTCTTATGAGTCACTCTTTCATCAAATGCTAGAGCCGAAGGCTCGTAGAGGGGCAACCTCAGTAGACACGAAAAAGAAGGGGAGAAAAAAGCGGATGGAGAAACCAGTGAACAAGGATCAGCGCTCCGCGTTCCTCTCTGAGACTCCGCTAGCTGTTCTTACGAGATCAGATTTGGACAATATGGCGGATGGCTACTTGTCTAATGGAAAGGGTTTCGAGGCAGATTATCGAGAAACACCCTTAGCTACTAATTCTAGTGCAGAGTCCCTTGTTCCGGAAGGAAAGACTATTGTAGATTCATACAAATCTGTTGTGGATTTGTCCAAAGTGAGTACCAGACGGTTGAATCTATTCCCGTTGTTATTCTCGTCTTCACCTCAACCGCTTACGGGAAAACGAGGGCGCCCCAGAGAAGACGACAACCTCTCCAGGAAAGCTCGAGCATCCCGATAAGAGTACACAGTCTAGGCGTTACGTCGAAATTCGGATATAAGATAAATGCGGTTTTATTTATCGCTATCGGACAATGATGGCGTGGACGCTGACTCACGATAGTCATTGTATGTGACTTTGTATCCAGCGGATTCCTGCTGGCTGCGTGGATGAGTTCGCATTCCGGTGTCACTATCCTCTGACAGTGTACTCTCAGTATTCGAAGATCCCAGGTCATCGCTGTCGGTTTCTTTCGGAGCTGCAGCACTCGTAGTGGTAACCGTTGCACTACGGCTCTGACTTGCTTCATATCCTCTGGTACTCATACCCCACTGGCTTGATGAGTACTCCCGTACGCGGCTTGCTGGGCCCACGCGGACTTCCAGGTCTGCCAAAGTCTGGGTTCGCTGGTCGGATTCTGTAGAAAATGTGTCCTCCGTATCCATATCAGTGCTTTCGTGCTCTAGGAAGTCGGAATAGGAGTCCTGCTCGCTAGATGGGCGGACGGGTTCTTGGGGGCTTTGTCGTTGCGATTGTGAAACCGCGGTCCATGCTGCTTCTCCATCTGGGGAACCGACTTTTTTCCCCCCTACTACTCGTCCGATGCCGAGTCCTCCAGGTCCACTGCTCAATGGCTTATGTTTTCCGAGATTGCTTCCCGATCCTGGGCGATTTGGTCGGCGTGGAGCTGTCGGGGGAGATGGCGGGGATGATATCTTCGGACCACTGGATGTAGCAGGTTTGGTTTGCCCGGACTCTTCGTCATCCTTGGAACTGAGACCGGAACGCAGTCTTGACTTAGCTGCAGCCCAGCGTCGTCGATTTGCAGCGTCTGTAGCTACATCAGTCTCGATTCGTGTATCACGCTCTTGTTCTTGTTGCGCACCAAGTTTGTTGCTTGTGGTTTGGTTTACCTCGTGCTGTGCTCTCGATGTATCCATTCGGGCAGAAGCATGAGCAGCTTCAGCGTAGGCGCCAACGTTCTCGTAACTTTCAATGTCAGCCATTCGAGTACGATGGTGATCGAATTGATTCCAATGATCACGATTGCTTTCTTCTTGGACCTTTTCAGCGTGGGCTGCGGCAGTACGCCTAGCTTCTTTCTCAGCTTCAAGAATCCTTCTCATACCAGCGGTTTCCGCATGTTGTAGGGAATCCTGGTGCCTCTGTACCCACTGCCTTCTGGAATCCATTCGGTCTTGTTCTTCCTCAGCTGCGTGGCGCAGCCGTCGTTCGCGGGCTGCTTCTGAGAGCGTCGCCTCCCGTTCGAGTTGATCCATGAGTTGTTCCGCATCTTTGGCGCGTTGCTGTCTGCGCGTTTCTTCTTCGTGGGTCTCTTTTTCCACCTCCTCCGCCCTCACTCGGCGTTTAAGACGTCTTTCTTCGTCTTCGGTTCGCCAGGCTTCACCAATCAGTTTGGTTTCCAACTCGGCGGCCTTCTGTCTGTATTGCGTGTTGCGTTGGTTTGTAAAAGTGGCATTCTCTTGCTGCGATTCTCTCAATGCTCGAAGCCGCCGCAAATCTGCCTCACTATCCAGGTTTTCTAAAGCCTCTTGTTCCAACTGGGAAGCAGCCTTTTCATGTATGTCATTACGAATTTGCTCCGATGTTTCTTGGTGCAATTTCTGGCCCTCTTCTTTCTGTTTTCGCTGGTTTTGGATAAAGTTAGAGGTGTCTTTATCTTTCTGAGCGATAGTCCTCAGACGTGCGTCGCGCAATGTCGCATCCGATTCGGACTTCGCCGCGGCCCAAGTATTGTCGCGCTTCTTTTCCCACCGCAACCGGTTTTTCTCCGCGGTAGACAAAAGTTCCTGTTCTCGTTCGGCCAGCTTTCGATGATGCTCCCCTTCTTTGCGCTGCCGTTCCAGCTCATCTATGACAGCCTTTCTCTCGTTGAGGAGTTTCTCTTCTTCTGTTATACGGTCACGTTCAGCCTTTTGGTAGTTAATGGCCGCATCGTTTACTTTTGGATGCGCATGCGATAGAGGTCCTCCACCTGAAGATGGGACTGAATACGTTAGTGACACCTCCTTTCTGGGGAGCACAGCAAGCGGTCCGCATAGTTCTGGGTTGGGATACGGTAGAGATACCCCAAATTGAGGATGTTGGAACATGTCCGATGATCTACCGATATTTAATTGCTGGCTATCTTTTGGTGTGAGATGCACAAACTCAGCCCGTTCTGGCTCGTGAACAGTCCTGTAATAGTAGCCTATCGGCTCAGGTCCTAAACCCGGCCAAGAGGATTGGGAGGACGCTTCACCACCCCTGGAGGTTGCTGCAGGGATGGCCTGAAGCATGTATCGCGGTGTACTCCTCCGCAGCTTGAACAACTTCTTCACCAGGGTCCCTATCTGAACAGGATTCTGTTGTCTCAAAAAGCTTTCTACTTTGGCCTTTTCAACTCCTGTGTCCAGGTCGTTACCATCACCGTGTGGCGATCGCTGTGGCTTGATTGACATTAAACTGTGGCGATTATACATTAAATAAGCAACGACACAGAGCAGTATGAGCGACGAGTCCGCAGAGTACGCAATGAGATGGTCCCACAAAGTTGCCCACTCTTGCCTATTTAGTACCTCACTAAACGCTGATCTGAGTAGAGGCCAAGCGTAATTAATTGAGCTCAGTCCCAGCTTTCCCAGATGCACGGCAAGGTTTGCATCATGGTGCTCTAGCAAGACGTCTACATGAGACAACAAAGGCAACGGTGGCAATGGCACGGACTCTAGCCAATGGCTGCCGAAGTTGAGGAAAAAGCTCATCAAGAACTCTGTGGCCATGTGCAAATCAGAGCCAAACTGCATTATGAACGGAAAAGCTAAGCTTGGCAAACATTGCAGTTCACACAAGCCAGGGAGCCACCAAGTGACGGCACTCAGTACGTGTTCCAGTTTTTGAGATAACCGGTGACTTCTCAATGCATAGTCTCGCAGAATTCCTTCTACTTTCGGATGCGTTCCTTTGGCTTTTAGTGCTTCGTACGCATGCCTATTACCAGGTAGACGCATTAGTGCGCTCCAAGCGGTGTTGCGCCTGTCGCCAGGAAATGCTCCTTTCATCCGTAATAGAACACGAAGTTTGAATAATAGGTACTGCAGGGACTCTCCTTTTAGTGTTTCACTGTTCACCGCACCACTGCTTCCTTCGGTTGCATTCTCGTTCTCGTCGTACCACTCAAGCCGCTCAGCATCGCGTTTCGAGGAGTCTGCCTGTTCAGACGCATTCTTATACCTGCGCGGAAAGGCAGAATCTACGACGTCTGATGCTTCGATATTACGATACTCAGTGTCTTGCTTCCATGCCTGTTCAACGGCTCGATCTGCTTCGCTCCCCTTGGAATCGGTATCAACACCATGTTCCTCATTACTGGCCAGTCCCTGCTCTTCAGTTTCTCGCTGAGTCGTATTCATAGTCCCTGCTGTCGAAGTTTGAGGAACTGACGTTACCTTCTGCACGTTTGTCGTGGCTACTGAAGTTCGTGCGAAATCCATTGTCTTCTGACTTGCGGCAAACTGTCTTCCATCCGTCGCCACTTGCTGACGTTCATAGGCTTCCCGCCTCTTTTTCGCAATCCTGAGAGCAGCCTTCACATCGTGAGCAGTCAAATGGCCATCAGAGGTACACTCGACACTGAACATCGACATTGATTGCAACTTCTTCGCCCCGGGTTGCTGAGTAACAGGATGACGCCCAAATTCGAAGTTTGTTATAGCGGCAGCGGGGACCGAAATTTCGCCAATTGCTCGACAGACGTTCTCGTCCCCTTCTTCCGTCTCGGAATCAGTTGTGGAAACTTGAAGGATAAGCAATCGACCATCATCACCCAGAACGGAACATGTGATATGCTTCGGGTCCGTAACAGGTTCAAGATGTAACGATTGTACCTTAACAATTTTTGATGAGCTCTCAGTGAAATCTAGTATGCGTAAGAGACGCTGCAAGCAGTACAAGCAAGAGATGATTCGAAACTTATCGTGGGACTGTCATCAAGGCTTGGACGTACCTCATCATCAACCCGCCAGACAAATAATGTGTTCGACGTAGTACCGGCAATTAAGTATGACCCCTCAGGGGATGTAGAAACAGAAGAGAACATGACATCACCCTCATCTAGAGGTACATGAAGCTGTGCGATACGACTAAAATCTTTCCCATCCCACACGGCTATATGACCATCTCGAAATGCGCAGACGATTCTTGGTCTAAACACCACTGGGTCCTCTTCCGGTGTTGACTTATAGACAAAGAGAGGAGTAAGGTGCGTAGCTACAATACCAGCCCCTCCCGCCAGAGAATGTTTCCTTACGAATGTATCCGTTTCGTACAGTGCCGCACCGTCTACGGCACTCGTCATCAACCATTCATCATTGACATTGATGCTATGTACTTCATGTTTGTGCGTCCTTAATGTGGCCACCAACTTTTCAAACACGATATCATAGACACACGCTCTCCCATCATGTAGCCCCACGTATAGTTCTCCTCTTCGTGTGGGTGAAAACGTGATGCTCGAGGCCGCACACCCAAAGGCATGGAGCTTTCGCACCCGATTTTCTCTAAACATGACCCCATATAGCATTCCTCGTGTATCAACGGCTGCCGCGGCGTCTCCCCAGGCGTTGATGGCAACGCAAGTGAAATTGGCCGGCGAGTCCTCATTCTCTCTTTGTCGCGCATTGCGCAGTTTCGCAATCAATCCCCTGTTATCTAGTGAAGCTAACGACTTCTTGGCAGAAGATCTAGAGGGCCAAATAGGCACTTCCCGGGAGGGATGAAGTGGCTGAGCTTCCACCTCGATGCCTCTGTAGCTCCTTTTCACGAGTGTTCCACCTCCATGCTTCTTTCCTCCTTTACGCTTTTTGGGCCTTTTAGTATTTTCATCGCGCTTGGATAAAGGCCTGGCGACATACTTGGGACCACCGCCACCGCCTCTGGAGCGCCCTATAGAGGAGGATGAAGATGTGGAATAGGAGCCAGGGGCTCCAGATGCGATTGGCATCGTTTAAATCCTTTCCTCAACTGCAGTGAACTCTTGATGGCGTAGTCCAGTCTCCAATTCACACATTAAGGAGACCCTAGTGGACGAGAGGGGCCTGTACAACCCTGTATAAAGCCTTCAAAATAGACAGTTAACGGCTGCTGTGTGCTCAACTTCACAACGGCTTTAAATTATCACAGCATGATGCTCGGCAGCGGGCGGTAAGTTAACTGCGGTAAATGATACACAGTTTGTTAATAAGTAAATAATATTGACTGACGTGTCAATGTGTTCTTGGTTGACTGGTACGCTTGAACAGAGAGAAAGCCATGAGTGAACTGGATTCTCACGTACGTTTAGCATGTCGTCCAAAGGTTAATTTTCTATGTGCCACCGGAATGAAACATGTATGCAGGAAAAGAGCTACGAGGAGCAGCGAGAGGAGCTGCTGGACGACATTGCAGCATCCACACAGAGCATCGCTTATACATTTCGCCAGGTAAATCAGGATATGAGGCACATTTTGGAAGCGGTACGTATTTAGATGTTATCTCAATTGGTTTCGGAGCATTTCATCAGCGCAGACATGTGACATTACAGAGCAAATCTATGGAGCAAGCAGCTGCTCCTTGGACAGAAATTCATCAGGTCTTTAAGGAAAACGGTGCTCCCCAAAAAACAGAGGAGGAGTAGTTTATCATGAGTCCCTTTGTTCAGAATCTTCGTAATTTAGGAACGTCGATCCACTTATGCTTGGTTCCAAGTGAGGCACATCACTTCCTGTACCGTTAGGACCCCTGCTTGATGAGTCAATGGCGTGCTCGGTCGAACCGGTGGTTGTCGATGACTGGGCCTGTTGATGCTGCGACGCAGTACTACTGCTCGGATTCAATCGGAAGTCTGGGTCGTCGCACATTGTGGGTACACTGGAGTGATGCTCATTACTTGCACCTCCATGCAATCTGTACTCTTCTTTGTCGGTTTCCGTAATGAAGAACGGCTGGTTAGTGTCTTCATCGGTCTCTTCAATGAGATACGGCATTCGCTTAGCGGCATGTATGTCGCCCATATACTTGCGAACCAAGAAACCACGGAAAATCCTCTGAATGCAAATGGAAGCATCTTGTCTTATCGATTCCATAAATTCCTCCCTTTCTTGGTCCCTTTCGCGGCGCAGCTTTTCTACTTGCTCCTGAGCTCTCTTGCGATCAATCCATCGGCGGAAGACTTGCTCCAGTTCCATACCTGCTCGCAACAGTTTCGCCTGCTCCTGATAATGCGCCAACCGCTCTTTCATAATAGATCTACTCTTTGTGCGTCTAAAAGCATCAACTATCACGGTTTTAGCCGCTCGTCTTTTGTTGTGCTCGCGTTCATTCTCCCACTTCCGATGTACGTACTTTCTGAAGTGTCGTTGAACGGTAACCACAGCACGCTTAAGTTTCCTCTTCTCCCGTCTTTCACGAAGTCGTTTCCTCTTTTCGCGATGGAGAAACTGCTCTTGCTGCTCTCTCACTTTTTCAACCACCTCTCTACGCTTCTGCAAGCGCTTCTGTTCCCGGATAGCACTGAGCTTTTCCTGCGCAGCTTTGCGCTCTAAGGAACCAAGAGTCGTATCAGTGAACAACTTTACATCACCGCTCTGGTGGTCGAAAAACGTTTCGGTAAAAAGTGTCGTTTTCACATATTTTGATTTTACGTAGCGTGTGTACCTCGGTTTGTTGTTTTCGTCCCACTCTATGAAGTTCTCACGATGTCCGGTATCGAAAACCGTCACCGAGCTACTGTGATCCGAGACCTTGCTAGTGCTGCCCACACTGGACCTGTCGGAGGCATTGCTACCACAGGTTCGCAATCCTTGACCACCTGCATTCATTAACGTAGTCGATCGTCGTTCCATTTTTTGCTTGCTTCACTTATATAGCCGGTAAATTCTTGAAGTATTAGGTCGCCTCGGCTTATTCCTGCTCACTGTGTTCACTCTCCACCATCCATTGAGCTCAGACCCTCACTCCTAGTGCACTGATTGCATCGTTGAAAATATCTATGTATGAAGTTCTGTGCACGACTTCCGGCTTAATGACTCCAGTCGCAAGCACGTCGCAGCGCGCGTTTTCCAAGTTCTTGCTCCCCCTTTCATACACAGAATCACTACCCACCAGTACAGAACTCCCAGCATGTGAACGATACTCTACAGTTTTACTACAATACATCAAGACTAGCCTGTCCCTCGAAGGTATGAAGTCTGGGCCTTGAACACATTGAACTGGAGGAAAACTTCAACATGCGAGGAGTCAAATCGACCATCATGCATTTACGAAGGGTAATCGGCCAACACGAGTACATCTGAAGACAAGTTCAGAGCTTCTCTGGTCAATTAGCCAAAGTTTCCTCGGAGCCGGTCCCTTCGGCATGTAAGCTTTGAAAATCACACACAACTCCCCGCTTCTGGAAGCGGGATACGTAACATGCACGTGACATACAGTGTTGGATTGGAATTTTCCTCCAACTCTATGCCGTGATCCTCGTCTGCCTTGGAATCATATTCTAATGGTGCAACGAGTAGGGATGGTGAAACCCCTTCTAGCAGCTACCATTGCTGTGGTGTTGTGCATGGACTTGTTTGCGGAGGGTGCTATCGAAGATGATCGGGTCTCCAGTCTTCCAGGTACGTCCACGTTGGCAAAAAATACACGTTCCATTCACAACTTATTCTGGGCAAGCTACGTGGCACAGGTTGGAAACAGTCGCTACCCTCCAAACAGTATGCCGGATATCTGGCGGTCGGTGACGGTAAATATTTGCGTAAGTACAGTAGTTAGCTATGTGAGCCAGTGGTATGAACAGCTACAAATTGCTTTCTCATGTTCGGACAGACTATTGGTTCGTGGAGAGCGAGAATGATCCCAGTTCTGACCCAGTGGTGCTATGGTTGAATGGAGGGCCCGGATGCTCATCCATGGATGGCTTCTTCCATGAGCAGGGGCCATTTGTGGTGGATAAGGAATCTGGAGAACTATCGCTGCGGCCCACGCGATGGAATAAGATTGCTAATATGATTTGGTTGGATGCTCCTGCGGGTGTTGGTCTAAGTTACGCAACAAATTCTCAAGGATACGTGCACAACGACACCTCGACAGCGATCGACAACTACCATGCCCTAATACAGTTCTTCGAGGGCTTCAGCGAGTTCCAGGCTAACGAGCTCTTCCTTACAGGAGAGAGCTATGCCGGTGTTTATATCCCAACTCTTGCATACCAGATCCATCAAGCTCAAACCTCAGACAGTCAGGTCAAACTGAACTTAAAAGGGATCATGGTTGGAAATGGATGCACTGGCACCGAGGTCGGGGCTTGTTCTTTGACTCAGCTACTACCAATCCATGTTGAATATCTTTACAGAATGGGGCTCTTCAGCTCTCGGTTACATGCTGAAATTGGGCAAGAGTGCAAGAACTTCACCATCGACTGCATTGAGAAGCTCGTGGACATGGTTTTTGAAGTCGGTCCTATCGATATTTATAACGTACGAATATTTTGAACAGATGATGTTTGAATATTTATCAAAGATAAATGTAATTTGAGGTTCTGTGTGCAGGTGTTGGGAAAATGCATCAACGGCGAAATTCCATTGGCAAGCCGTCAGCGGAAGACGGGCGTATTCTCCCGACGTCCTTCCAGCCAAGTGGAGGCAATGATTCAGAAACGAATCGAAGAAAGGTCCAATTTACCTCCATTTGGTCCTTTGGAGTGTGGAATGGAGGCTCCAGAGGTTGTCAACTATTTAGATGACGCCGCAGTCAGAAGCGCTATCCATGCCAAACCAACCGGTGAAATTGGTAACTTTTCTATGTGCGGAGCAAACATTTCATACACTCCAACGGAACCAAACTTGCCTCGCGACATTTACCCAACCCTCATAGGGAACTACAGGGTGACGATTTATAATGGTGACGCTGACGCATGCGTTCCTTTCACCGACAACGAAGCCTGGACCTCTGGAATGAACATGTCAGTGGTGCAGCGTTGGAGCCCATGGTACACTGCAGGCTCTGGAAACGATCAGCAGGTGGCCGGATATCTGACTCAATATGCCCAGGACTTTAACTTTGTCATTGTCAAGGGTGCGGGACACATGTACGTAGAGATTACCCTATGGTGCCGTAAAATGGTCGTGCATTTCAGCTTGATGTTTTGAGCTTCGCAGGGTACCACAATTCACGCCGCAGAGTGGTTTCGAACTTTTCCAAAATTATTTGAATAACAAGTGGTCACAGTAAAGCGCTGTACATCAAAATCTGATTCGGACGGACATATCTGTGGTCGCTAGATTGTATCCCTCCGTAGTCTAGTTCTGCGGTACTGCGGTCAGCCGTGTCATCCTTTTGCGTATTCAGACTATAGCATAACACAATACTTCCATATTTCATCTACCACGGAGAATGGACTCGTATTGGTCTTCGAAATCCCAAGCAAATTCTCGAGCTATCTTCCGTTCCTTCCGTTTCTCTTGCTCTCTCACATTTTGTGACCTCTTCTGTCTCCTCGGTTTCTTATTATTGGCGGCAGATTCTTCCGGTTCGCATTTGTTTACACCTTCTACGTATGCAGGCGTATGAGTGACCCGCTTCTTGCAGTTTGGTGGTAGTTTCGCTCCCACTCCTCGGTTATCTGGTCTTCGCTCTGTGGGAACAGGAAGTAGTCTACCCTGTCTATCCTTCCCCAGGCCTTCTCCACTGTCCTCTGTCCAACCCATGCGGTTCAGCAGCGCATGGCCTCTATTACTCCTGGGGATCATGATACTGTTATCCTTGGCAACACCATCTGTCTGGGAGCGGTTAAACATGTGCACAGTGGAGGCTGCATGGGAGCTCATTGATGAAGACTGAATCACTTCGTCACATAGACTACAGTAAAACCCTTGCGATTCCTCAATAACTTCCTCTTCGTCTTCCTCCCCCTCCTCAGTATGCCGCTGCTCGCTCTTGTCTCTACGAGTATAAGCTGTATCATCATCACGATAGCGGTGTTCAGAATTCTCCTCAGCTAATGCTCCTCCTCTGGCGCTCTGTGCTTCTTGTAGCTGCTGATACAGATCCTTTCCACGCGAATGAGCAGCGGTATCATCTTGGTCCTCGTTCTCAGCTGCAATGGAAGAACTCTGCTCTCTGGAGTCATGGGATAACGTGGTCCCCTTGATGAAGCGCCCGTAGAGCACATGCTGCGCCGCCATGGCTCCTCAGGGAGACAGCACTAATATTCATTCATTCTACCAGATGATTTTGAACATAGACAAGTGGTAGATGCTGGAAGGATTGATAAATTTTTATCTAAGATTTATCGTTTCGCTGTACATACTACTCAAAACCATCATTGCTACCAACTTGTGATTGTATCGTCGTCTGTTATCATAGTGTTATGTCTGTTCAGCAAAAATTCAAATTGAGGATTGGAATTGTTTACAGGTTCCATGCTCACGCATGGGGTTTATTGATCAATACACAGCCGAAATAAAATGTCTACAGCTGCCCGAAGGAGACTGTTACGGGATTTCAGGAAGCTACAACACGATCCGCCGGCGGGAGTAAATGCAGCTCCTGCCAACAGCAATGTGATGGACTGGCAGGCTGTCATATTCGGGTAAGTAGACGGTACTCCAGCCGGTCTAGGCTAGTATCGAACTGGAACTAAGTATGCTTGCCTCCTGTCAGACCTGATGATACGCCTTGGGAAGGAGGGACCTTCAAATTGACGATGCAATTCACTGAAGACTATCCGAACAAGCCTCCAGATGTACAATTCGTGACTAAGATGTTCCATCCGAACAGTAAGCACAAATGTTACAATTGTTCATTGAGTGGTTGCGCATCGTTCACCGGATCCTGAATCTCCGTGTGCAGTTTATCAGGATGGAAAAATATGCTTGGACATCCTGGGGAACAAGTGGAGTCCAATTTACGATGTGACAGCAGTGTTGCAAAGCATACAGAGCTTGCTTAGCGATCCTAATACGGGATCACCCGCGAACGCTGAGGCAGCGAAACTATATGATGCTGATAGACAGGCATACAATAAGAGAGTGGCGGAAATTGTGGAGAATAGCTGGTTAATACTCGACGATTATGTGGACGACGACGACTCAGAAGCAGGGAATGATACTAGTGACAGCGAAGTAGCTAACGGAGCTGGATGAAATGCAGCAATTTATGAAAGAAAAAGCAGGAGCATGAGTATTCACTGAGCTATGTTTACCGATGAGATGCTTGTTATCTGCTGGGATTTTCACTCCCCTTCCTGGCCGACGGTACTGTCCGTCGGCACGGCTCGAAATACTGTTAACTCCGTTTTATGCGTGACAGAAAATGGTCTGAGACCTACGATCAGGTTAACATATCCTGGAGTGAACGTGCTGAGGTGTCAACAAGAAGTAATGGTGTTGGAATTACCGCCCCTAGGTCGTGGACTGGTGATTCGGTATACAGACATAGCGGTGCCGCAAGATATTCTACGTGAAATGAATATCAGGCTTATGTCCATTTAAAATTTTCTAGAGTGAATGAAAAAACCCTACAATTACAGAAGACTGCATCCAAGCTTGCCATGCATATCTACACTTCCATCAGTCCAAGGCGGGTCTTTGCCTGTTCGCCTTTGCATTCTTCGTTAACATTTACTTTCGTGTCAACGCATACCTTCATCATTGATATGAAAATACTTTAATTTCCCTTTCTCAGAAATCTTTCCGAGCAGTATTATACGGTGAAATACTAGGTAGCAACCATCCTTTTATCGGCTGCTGAACTTCACTGAGTGTTTTCTCCGGCCGCTCCTCCTTCTTCTTCATCCTCTTCCTCCTCCTCTAGCTCCTCCCAACTTTGCTCTACAATTTCTTTGACTTTATTCTCGTAAGCTTTCCTATTTTCATCAAATAACTTGGCCGCCTCAGGATTGGCAGGCGAGCTTGTGTTCGGGTCACTCAACAGGCTTTGTATGCTCTGGAGCAGAGCTGTAACATCGTATATAGGACTCCAATTGTTTTGCAATATATCTAAACAAATTTTCCCATCTTGGTATACTGCATGACGGGAGACGAAAATGTGATATGAACGAAGCTCCTACTCACAAGAGTCCCGCCGTGGACTGTACGTACTATTGGGATGGAACATTTTCGTCTCAAATTTCACTTTAGGAGGAGAATTGGGGTAGTCATCGGTAAAACTCAGGCTTAAATTAAACGTTCCGCCTTCCCATGGGGTATCGTCCGGTCTGCATCATAAACGTCACAGTATACTGAATGTACAACCACCTGTCCCAGCTCACTTACCCAAAGATGACCGCTTGCCATTCCATTATATTACTGCAGGTACCATTGAATAAGAAAGAATAAGACATCATTGATAGCATGAGACGTCCTTATGGTATCATACACTTACTCTTGCGAAACTGGACTAGCATTCACACCAGTCGGAGGGTCTGCTGTGAGCTTCTTAAAGTCCCGAATAAGCCTCTGTTTAGCACCTGAAGAAGTCGCCATTATATCTTTCTTGTATTATCTGATTATTCGCACTCTGCCGCGTCGACAGCTCTTGCTGTAGACGACTGTATATAAACGATCGAGTAGGGGCTTGCAAAACTTGCTTCAACAGGGAACACCCAGGCCTTTTCTCCTCTCCTCAATGTGTCTCACACCACGTTGAGTGCGCAATCAATGACTAAGCGGTACCAGTCTACAATCAGCACACTTTTACTATAGGAGAATCATTCAGATGCAGTGTATATCGAATGGAACTACCTTATACACCACGGCAAGTTGAAGTTCCTCTGGTCTGTCACAGAAGCAACAAACAAAACTGCTACTTATCTCGGACGAGTCGGATTCAGGCCATTTACTAAGAGCACAGAGGATGTTTACAAGGTTTGCCTTGGTTACTCGGGGCCAATTACGAGTTTTTAGTCTCTTGTTGCTACCTTTCGTATTGTGGGAGACTGTGTATCTCTTGAATGAATACAACGAGCTCTCAGGGCTTTAAAGTAAGGGGAATAGGCGTATCGACCATGGATACCGAACAACATGAAGTGATTGAGCTAGACCAAGATGAAGGTGATAGTGATAGCTCCTTGAAGAACAGTTACAATGGCATGGAGGAAGATGACGACGTTTCCATGACGAATGAGAAGGTATCGGCAAGTACTTCACTACCGGGCCTGCCCACGGATGAGGAACTGAACCAATACGCGGATGCATTTGACCAAAGATATGTGGACAGACTTCGGGTAAGTTTGGCTGTTTCGGCTGCATTTTGTTTTAGCCTTGTATCTCCACTAACAACGCATTGGTATTGGCAGAGGATCATGTTGGCGAATCGAGTGCTCTACTCCAATAGAGTGTTTGAATCCAGAAAGATTGACCAATTTCATAAAGTGATGAACTATAAGAAACAGATGCAAGGGAAAAAACACTCAAGAAGAGCAAGTATTCAAACTACGCTGACTTCCGAGCAACTCACTGGCGAGAAAGAGAAGACGACACCCTGGCAGACGATTGACCAAAGGGCAGACACGGCCGGACAAAGACTCATGAGTAAATTGTTTCCGCCGATGCCCCCGGCTGATTCTGTTACTGATTCTGAGGATGATTATTTGTCTGATGACGCTGACGAGAGCGAGGACGATGCAGGGCCTACTATGCCTCCTTACCACCGCACCACAACGAGGCAATCCAAGCCCGTTAAATTAGTTACGAACCACAAAGGTGCGTCAGAGACCGTATGGCTGAAAGCAGCGAGGGTTCCTTTCGTTCCACCTACTCCGCCGATGCAAGCGTTTGTCCGACTTGGGTCGGCTGTTCGGGTAAGTGTCTGTTCCGACGTTGCACAATATGATTGTAGCGTTTCAGACGATCCTAGTTGTTGGTACTACAGGGTGGAGAGCAACCGATACTGCGGTACTGTCCCTACTTTGGTGATAATGAGGACGTCCGTCCACTGGAAGAGGTTTATATTCTTAAGTAAGCTTTTGTTCTCTCCTTCTGTGTAAGATGAAATTAATGAATAACGAATTGGGGCTGTGCAGTTTGCGCCCTGACCTTGTTTCCGAGAGGGAAAATCAGCTCTCTCTTCGCAAGCGGACGTACATCGCGTGCGCTTGCTTGACTAGACGTGGTGTGAGTCGGTCACTTATCGGCTGTCTATCCTCTAAACTGGGAAGTCAAGCTCTTCGAAGCCTGATCGAATTTGATAGTGAACGCTTAATCGAGTCTGCAAATTTCGAGCATCAGAACTTCATACGGGTAGATTCGCGTAAGCAGAACCTCAGAGCCAATAACTGTAAGGTGCAGTTGATCAGCGAAACCACACGACCTTGTGTATTGACATCTTGTTATGTGGTGTGTGGATTTTTGCAGTTAGCCAATGTCCTTTGGAGGCAACGTTTTGGAACCTTAAATGGGAGAATCTGAAAAAGTGGTCAGAAAAAGCAATTGGTGAGGGCTTAGACGAAACAGTCCACTCACTGCCGATTTCGACATGGGATATCCTCAAAGAAGTACCTAGCATGCGTATAGATTTTCCTGCGCCGTATAAAGTCCCCATTAGTGGAGCAAGATACAAGCGCTCGCGAGCATTATACGATAAAAACTCGAGAGAATACCATGATTTATTAAGATATGCCCAACTGTGCAACTATTTGAATGACGAAACGTTTGACCCGACAATTGCACTCGATGATGAAGAATGGTGTCGTGCAGACGGGCGGACCATGAGTGTCTTCAAGGCCCAGATTTGTCGTCAGTCGTACATGTACGCAGACTCGCTTTACGGCCCATTCCCAGTCGACGATCTAAGGGACCAATTCTCATTATATCGCTATGCTCAACTTCCAACAGCAGAAAAGTGGAATGAGTTCATCCGAGAGTCGAGCGATCCGAAGCATATCCGAGACGCGTGCAATCTCTTACAACAATCAATGGAAAACATTCTGCAAAGTGGTAACTTTTCCGTGGGCAATGGCTGTGGACCTAGTTGTTATACTCACGATGAGCTCCTTTATAGCCCGGAGTGTAGGCAAGGTAACGAGAGCTTGACTTCGGAGAAAGGCACCGCGGGTAAAAGGTCTGGCGCCGAGTTGCCCAATGTGGATGGCCGTAGTGCAAAGTCTAGAAGACTTGAAAACGTTTTGATCTGGACTCCTGGCTTGGCTGCAGTATTAAGGAGACTTCACGCGATGTTCAGAGGCTACTGTTGTGCAATTTCGCAGGCAATGCGAATTCCTTGCTGGCAAGTGGCCCTTCAGCTTCGAAGAATGGGGCTGAGTGTGTATGCAATAAATACCAACGAGGGAAAACGGCACACTGGCGCTACCAAGGATGAAGATACTGACGGAGAAGATGATGATCCTTATAACAAAGCCGAGCTTTCGAAATATTTGGAGCAAGACGTACCGGAGAGTTTGAATGCGGATGTCAGGGCGCTTGTTTATAACAGTATCAATCATGTGCTTGTTAATTCAGCGGAACCTTTCAGCGGATCCGTTAATACTCAGCGAGACAAGCGTACAGTTAAATACGTCCGACGCAGAACAATTGACCACGTACTATTGACCATGGATGTACTCTCCCATGTCGATCCATCCGTTAAGTCTGGAAGTAAAACGTTCCTGAATGATGACGCAATCCTTCCGGTGATAAAGTCTTGCAGTTATCAGCTCGGCACTCCGCAGGATATTATGAAAATGCGCACGAGACAAGCTAGTGTGGCTAAGAAACATTGTAAGTGATAGTTGTGCTTGTCGTTTCATCCAAAAGTTTCTTTTACAGTACTCTTTTGGAAGTATTCTGCAGTGAATGAGCGTATCTCACAACGCGTATACCCAGCCGAAGTTGTCTGCCATCACGTCGGCCCGTGCTCTGTGGAAAACGAATGCGCTTGTATGCTGAATCAGCAGTTCTGCAGCAAGTTTTGCTCGTGTAGTATTGAGTGCTTGAATAAATGGCATGGATGCGCATGCGGTACGAACTGTCGAACGAAGGGCTGTCCCTGCGTCGCCTCAGACAAGTAAGTCCCCAGCTCATTCCGTTCCGTTCGTTCAAGCGTTGTAACGTCCATTCGCGTGCCTGTCAGGGAGTGTGACCCGGACATGTGTCACCGGTGTGGGGCTCACACGTCGATTGAGATTGCGTGTGGGGCCTCACATGTTGAGAGTTTGCCCTACGCAAACGTTATCAAAAAAGCTGCGCCAGTAACTTATGGTAACACATTCGAAACAACCACTGGAGGAAGTGCACAAGATGAATACCAGGAGGAAGGAGCAACGGGAGAAAACGCAAAACTCATCAAAAAAGAAAGATACTCAACAACGTTTTCTTCCGGTGTTGGACTACTTGCGGACCTTACAAAGTGGAGGTCAATCGCGCGAGCGGCAGACAGGAATGCAGCGAAGGTAAAAGTGCTATTGCGGCATTGCTCAAACGTTAATCTGCGAACTGGCAGAAAAGTTGTACGTTCCTCAATGATTTTGCCTGCATTCCTCGTTATTACTGTGTAATCCTTTGTCCCTTTGTTATGTTGACAGCGCTTATTGGTAGGCCAATCAAGCATCCCCAATGCCGGGTTTGGATTATTTGCCGGCCAAGACATTGAAAAAGGAGAGCTTGTGGAGGAATACCAAGGAGAGATAGTCAGTCAAATTGAGGCGGAACGGCGGGGGTCGATTTATGATTTCTTGAATCGGAGCTACATTTTCGATTTAAACGACGATGTTTGTTTGGATGCAACGAGAAAGGGTAACAAAATGCGTTTTGCAAATCACAGCAAGTCGCCTAACTGCTACGCACGGAAACTCACGGTTTCCGGAAGGAGTGCCATTGGTATTTTTGCTGCAAAGCACATTTACGCTCATGAAGAAGTACGTTAATACGTATTAGTTTCCTGTATATTACTGAACCCTACTGGCTGTTATGACTTTGCTGAAATGCAGTTGTTCTTTAACTACAATTATGACAAGTCTGTAGAACATGCCAATCGTCAACGGGGCGCAGCGGTACACGTTGGCTGGCTTAAGGACGGCCGACTTGCTGGGAAGGTGGACCGCGCCGGTCTCAAGAAAAAGCTCCGCAATCAGCACCAGCAGTAGTTGTTCTATCTACAGTTGCATTACACAGTCGTCTTCATGTCGTCTTGTTTTGAAACAACGGCGCTTTTCACTCAGCCTTCGATAGCGAATGCAAGCAAGAATCAATTTAGTGTCTGTCATTCGCGTGATGAAGTGTTGAAGCCAAAACGCTGGCCCTGCAGGGTAAGTTGCTACTCCTGGAGCTTTGTGAACCGCGTCGAGAAAGCCATCGGCCAGACATTACGTGGATGAGTTGTGGGAGTGAGACCAAACTTGAGAGACACTTAGCTTCATACGTATGTATGACCCCTATGATCGACATAAAAATTGGTGTTCCACATAGATCCGTCGACTTACTGTCGTGCCAGCCAAAATCGCATCTTGGTCTAGGAATGAGAGCGTGTTTTTGTATTGCTTCTACCGACCGAGATAGTTACCCAAGATATTGAGCGTAACATCTAAATACGGATGAACCCAAAAAAAAAATTCTTACGCATGATATGAAGGTTTCTTACCGCAATGGACTTCAGTAGAAGCAGCAAATGACTCTTCCACAACTCCTCAAGTACAAATTTGTAGGTAGTGATCTTTCGATACTCGGAAGAGTTGGCTATCTGTACTCACACATGTGACAGATAACCCAGCATCCTTTTAACGACAAGCGGTATGTGCCCGTGTTAGAGACGAGATCGCTATTCCCGCAGCCTCGCTGCAACTTCGTCTATGAGTGTGGTGGCTCTTGAGGTAGCGAAATGAAAGGGAATGGATACAGGATCGGTAGTCAGTGCAGAAAAATCGTTGGTGGATACTGTACAGTGCTTGATTCGTATCATATCGTGTGTGTAAAATACGGAATGCCCATCTTCTTTGAAAACCCCGCGTAGGTTCCACAAAGATTCATAAAGGAGGAGTGTTTGATTCCAACCTCGCCAAACTTCAACGTGAAGGTGGTAAAAGCGCGCCAAAAGATCTAACAAGCTGAAAGGCAATGATGTGTATCTGAAACCAAGCGGAAACTTCTTATACGTGTGTGTTGTTTAGTGTCCTAGTCTAGCAATGTATCAGTGCACTGTTGCATATCAAAGGATTGGTTTATTGATAAACTTTCTCTGTCTGTGAAGTTCAGACGTCCCAACGTACCTACACGGGAAATGAACTATTCGAGGCATTTAGGGTACACAGGGCTAAAGGAGCGTGATCAGAGCGCGAATAAGTCCGGTGTGCGTCATCCCTGCCACTTTGTGGAGCAGCGCCGCCCTGCTGGGTGCCGAACTAAAGCTGGACATCGAGCCATTGCGGGCACCGAAAATGACCCCAAACACGCAAAAATCAATGAAACGGGGACTTACACAGGCGCATGGGAGAATAACAGGCGCAACGGCTTCGGCAAAGAAGAGCGGAAGAAAGCAGGAGAACGATATGAAGGCCAGTGGCAGGATGATAAACGGCACGGCCATGGAACTCTGTTTGTCAAAGATAGTGACGGGTCTTACGTGAAACGCTATGATGGGGAATGGAGTTTTAATGAGATGCATGGATATGGAACGTTCTTTTTTGAAGGAGGCGATAGATATGAAGGGGAATTCGCTCACGGACAGCAACATGGTAAAGGAGCTTTATACTACGCTTCGGGCGACAAATATGAAGGCGATGTACGTCATGGCTGTGCGCTGTTTATTAATGCTTTCTCAAGTGCAGCATGCTCTGTTTAATGTTGACTGCAGTGGAAGAACGGGGCTAGAGAGGGTTATGGTATATTGACACTCGGTACGTCTGCACGGTATTATTAGACTCTCTAATCATCTCTAATATTACGTGTGTTGTTTGCAGCCAACGGTAACCAATTCGAAGGGAATTGGCATCACGATATGAAGAACGGTCCCGGGAGGTACTTTTATACAGACAAGCAATGCTACTACGAAGGTGAATGGGTTGACGATATTCCAAAGGCTGGGATGTATACTTCCATTGAGGATGGTGACACACTGCCGAGTTTACAATTGAAGAATGCCGATGCAGTTTTGGAAGAAGCTATTACGAATGCAAGGAAATATACGCTAGAGCAAGCAGAGAAGGAGGAAAATCAACCTATACAACAGTCTCATCTTATGCATCTTGCGACTAGATGTGGTTTGACTTCGGATGAAATCAACGAGCTCTACGAAGCCTGGCAGCAAGGCCTTGAAGCTGCGCAACAGACATCGATGGACGAAACCCTACCGGCTGACGTGAGAATCCTCGGTCAAGTTTTAGCGTACTTGTCGCTTGAGCCCACCAACGAGGATATTGTGCTGTTGTTGCACGAGATGGGCGTGGACGTAGATTCCGATGCGCAGCCTTTGCCCAATCAGTATCTTAGCTTTGACACGTTTGCGAAATGTATGTCAAGGCACCGCGATACGGAGGAGGACTAACCCCCTCCCATTAAAAAAAATAAACAAGCATATGTCATATCATTAATTAACTAATTTGGTTCGTTGGATTGATTTAATTCTAAGTGTTGTCTATTCGGTTTCACTGTCCCTTATTGTGTTGGGAAGGCTGTGGAGAACACAAAGACGGTTATACAAAACGTAGCAGCATAGACAAGTGATACACATACCTGGGCATCCAGCAGCTGGGCCGTCCTCATTTGTTTCCGTAACAGCCGTTGCTGGCGGCAGTATATCCTCCACGTTTGTTCATTCAGTCCAAAATTAAACCACTCCGATATATCTGCTCCTGCTTTCCGCCATAATTTATCTTCAAAATCTTCGGGATCATAATCAAATATCACTTTTTTGTCGTCAGGTGGTAGCTTTGGGTCTTTTGGAAGCTCGACGCCAATCGATGATACCCAGGTACCATCAGTCCTCTTTGTAGGTCCTCTCTTTTCCATCTTCTCATCAATTATGCGAATATTCGGTCCAAACTCAGGGTTTTGTTGCTGTGTAGGCATAATCTCCTGCTCCGGTTCTTTCTGTTCTGTTTCCTCATTGTCGTCACCCGTTTCACCAAGCATAACAGGAATATCTCCATCCTCTCCTCGAGTAGCAATCGGAACTGCTTCGTTCTTGTTATAGGTAAAACGATTTCGCTGCCAGATAGCTGTGGTACTGGGACCAGCAATGACTACCTCCAAATCTTCGTTGTCAGGATCTTGTTTCTCTTTATCAGCCTCTGCAGTAGTTTCCTCCTGTTCCTCTGCGCTGCTATCCTCCTTTTCCCCTGCTTCTTTCTTCGAGTCATCATCTTCTGTACCGTGCGTAGGCCCATCTTGCGCCGTGCTCTCTTCGTTTTCTCCTCCGGAAGCCTGTTGCAATTCGTCGGTGGCTGCAAACAAATTGGGACACAGTTCAGACCCCCTGTCTCCTCGCATCAAAGTCAAATAGGTAAGGCGTACCTTCTTCTCGGTCCTCCTTGGGCTCCGGTCGGTCGCGTCTGATAATGCTTTCGGGGACAAAGAAGGCTGAGCCTTTGAGGCTTTCTTCAATCTCAGCCAGGTTACTTTCCTCCTTAATGTTTTCTTCTGTGGCTTCCATGCCGTCACCGTTGAGCACGATGACTTGACCTAACCCTCCTTCTACTTCAGATGCACTGTAATAAGAGTGGGAAAAGCTGTATAAGTGAAAATAAATGGGAAAGAGCCCTACCACTCATTATCTTCTTACTCTTGACCCATTTCCTCCTTGTTATTCTCCACTTCCGGAGCACCCTCAGAGTCCTCAACGGCAGACGCCATCCTCTCGTATATGGAGACGAAAATATATTTAGGACAGAAAGCACCGTAAAACAACCTCCTGGTACATGAAATGATATTGTTCATTGGACGTGATTCCGGGCTGAGCGCCGGGCCCGGAGACGACTCCGTCTTCCGTTCATTTATTCACCTACCTGCGCTCGTCGATGTACAGTATAGATAATCCTAATGTCTCCACCCCTCCCCCCCAAAAAAAAAAGAATAATCTGGGTGCTTCATCGGAGGCTCGAGTAGATAGTGTATAATCGGAGCAAGTTGAAGATGGGGGTGTCAGGCAGGCTTTGGTGGGTCTCTGTTGGAGCCTTATTACAGTCTTTTACATGTGTTTTCGGGTACACGGGAGACCATGAGATTTCCTCTGCGGCCCTAGACAGTGCGTCCTTGACGCTAGATCCTCTCATCCGCGATTGGGTGCTGCTACCGATGGTATTCATCATTGTATTGTGCTTGATTATTCGGACTGATCTCTTTAAAGTCATGGGAAGTGATACAAAGACGGATGCCACGGAGGCCCAACAAAAGTATGTCTCTGTGTGCGTGTAGATTAGTCGGTGAATGATGGTGGGCTGGACTTGGTTGTGCTATGATCTACTTGTGACCCAGAAATCTAGTGAAACGAGGGACACTTCTACGCCACTACGGAGGATATATTAGCAGACGAGGGTACCAGATACGTAAAGTACGTTTGTTGGTGTTGCACCATGAAGCTTGATGTTGCCTGGGTGAGGGGATTATCGGTCGCGTTTGTGTCTATGTGTGTCAGGAATACTTTACCGCCGAGAAGAAGGGAGTCTTGCTGCAGGATGTTAAAGCACCTGCTACTAGCAATCCTATGATGAAGATGATGCAAGGCGGAGCGATGAAAAATCAGCTCATATTTCAGGTTACAAATGCCGGCATGGGTAGTTGGACGAATAATTTCTTTAGTGGTTTCATTTTGGGTATGTACATGTGTCGTGTTGGTGCATCACTAAAGATGGTTTCGATGACGTATGGAACCCGGTGGTGCAGGCAAAATACCCTTTGGGTTAACTCACAGATTCAAGGTGGTAACTCAGCGTGGTATTGATATCGCAACATTAGACCCTTCCTATCTCTCTTCGCTTTCGTGGTATCTGATAGTATTATTTGGTTCAAGGAGCTTCATATCAGTGCTAGCAGGTGGGCAAGGTGGTACGTACAAAGGCCGCAATTTTAACGTTTGGAGGAATCTCATGTTTCCAATGGGCCATGTTGCAGGTGATATGATGGACGAGACTCAACTCATGCAGAGACAAATGGGAATGGCCGGTGGACAAGCGGTACGTTAGGGAGTGTTTCTATATGCATTCGTGTTCTTCATTTTCGGTGTGCCACGTTACAGGGACAATGGGAGCCAAAGAAAGTTTATCAGCAGCTTCTGCAGGACTTAAAGCTTGCTCCACATGAACCGAAACTAGCTGAATCAGAACGCCAGTTGGCTAATTTAGCGATCGAACAAACGTCATAAAGATTGTCAAGCGACTCACAGAAAGAATGTATGTTTCGCGATTTAGGTTAGAGTGATATACATCGTACCATTCAAACCAAACACCTGCTGCCACCATATATCCCAATCAATGCCCTGCTCCATCGTACCATTCTGTAGAGCTTCACCCAATATTTTACCGGTGTTCGTGGGCCATACACTGAAACTTGGTGTAGATGGCCATTCTGCAATAGTCATGACGTTCTCCGCCTGGACCTGCTGGTCATCTGGCAACCTAGCGTCAGCCATGGACACGAACACTTTCGGAGGTTGTATACTGTGACGTTGACTACAGCACCGTGCGCGTTCAACATAGAAGCTTGTCCAATCATTCTGTCCTTTCAATCCCAAGAGCTGTAAAAATGCTTCATACTGTGGCTCCGCCTGTGTTACGAGGGTTGACGGAACGGTGATGTTGTTGTCCGAGTTATCAGCGCCCATGATGCCCGTCTCATAATTGGGATACCGTGGATCATCAAAAATTATGACCCCAACTACACCAGAGAGAAAATTTAAGTTTCGCACCTTATCCATAAAGCTGCAGAACCCGCGGATAGCAACAGCAATAACCGGATCGGATGTGCCTGTATCATTGTGACGAAGTACAGAGACATTAGGGGAACACGCATCCAAAGGAGATGCTAACGCTACCGGTGTACGAGATAGTCCTTTTCGGCTCAGCATTGGACCAAAGACAGCTCCGGATCCTACTAGAGGCAGCGAAAAGCCTCGCTCCTCTCCATCGAGATGCAACCGTACTCGCTTTCCGCTGCTAGGAGTCATCCCAAAACCACAAGCATCCGAGCTTGACAAACATCTCACCAGCAGCCTATTAATGCCTAGTTGCGGAAAGGGTGAATTTTCCTGTGAGAGGTTTTCTAGTAGCCTCTCAATTTTAGCATTCTGGGGTACTTGTCCGCCAGCTTGATGCCACTGATGAGAGGCCGGCTCTCGGTGAAACGTAGATATGAAAAGTTGCTGCATGTTTCCATCGCCTTCACTGCTATTGTTAGAGCTCCCAGCCACCTTCTTCGCTAAGGAAATTTCCTCTTTTACTTTCTTGGCAAGTTTGGTAACCGATTCTTCCTCCATCTTCCTCAGATGCTGCTCAAACTGCCTCAAGTACCTTTGGTAGTCTGCGGAGCCCACTATAACGGATTTTCCAGGAAGCGTTTTGAAGTCTTCAGTTATTTCATTGTTCACTGAGCATTCCCCACCTAAGGAAACATGCTCCTTATCGGTCCAGTTTTCTTGGATTACGAACGGATGACCTTCGGTACTGAAAAGGACTTGACCGTAATCAATCGGTAGGCGAGCTCTCAAACACCTAGAATCTCTGCTCGCTTCACGGAGAGGCTGATCAATTCTTTGTTGGCTACTCTGAGCGACGAATCCGCATTCTTTTTTCTCCTGTTGAAGACATGCTTCACTGTCACAAGATGACCAGGATGTTTTCCCACAAGCGAGCTGGGGATCCGAACACAATGCCGAGATTTCATACTTTCGGACACCACTTACAGTCTTACAATCTGAGGATTTGTTAGAAGCAGTAACGTGGACATTCCATTCCATCGCACTCGACTTGCTCGACTTCTGTAGAGCACTGTCAAAAATCAAGAAAAGGTACTTCAGTGTTTCACTGAAAAAATAAGAATCCATGCGATCATCAAGGCGTTTGGTCTTCACGTCTGCCACTGAGGCGTAGCCACAATCGACTTTGCTTTGCTTTTCCATAGCAATTGCGAGTCTGCGTGCGTACTCGAGGTACACTTGGTCTCTCGTGGCGGTGTATAGGTGGTAAAGACTCTCTACCAACTCGGGGCGCAATGGGGAGTCTTTTGCAAAGCTAACAGGTTGTTGAGAGCTTACGTCAAAAATCTCTGGGAGAGCCTCGTATTTCTTCCAAATCGACCATAATCGAGCAAAGCTCTTCCTAGCTAGAGCGATATTTCCTCCAAGTACTTGGATGCCAGGCCAAAACGCTTGAAGTGCCGATACATAAGGAGTATGCGGCTGCTTTCGACCTTGGGTAAAGCTAACCTCTGTGTGCAAGTCAGCAAAATCCATATGTGTGTGCACAGCATATGACAGATTCTGAAAACGCGACCAATACGTGGTATCTCCAGTGAGTACATAATACTTCAACGTGTACTCAAGATAACTGTCGACTCCGGCGCCTATACCGGTATGATGCTGTGTCCAAATTCCCCTGCGAATATCGATGGAATTACCAATTAATCCAATAGTGCTCTGTTTATCCCATAGAAAGTCCATCGCGTGTTTCGCTACGCTGATAAAGCGCATGTCTCCTGTCAATTTTGATAGAATAAAAAATTCGACCCCAAATGTACCAGCAGCAGCTGTACAAGAAGCACTCTCCCTAATCCCCTTTACTCCTGATACCAGGTTGACCTTGTGAAAGGGTAAGCCGGTTGGAGTATCAAATGCCGGAAGCAGCCGCTCTCCAAGATCCGCTGCCAAAGTCAGCAGCCGACCATTGTACGCTGGCATTAAATCCGAAAATTCCGGATTTGTTGCGAGTAAATGAGCAGAGAGAAGTCCGCCTAGGACGCGAATATTAGCTTCGAAAGTGGAAACGGTCACATTACGATCAAACGTCAAGTGCTCGGAAACATACGACACGGCCCTGGAAAATTCCTCGTAATCCCCAATCACAGCAAGGGTATCCAAAGCATCTACCAATGTGAGCATATATCCTCCCAACGTGTCATCCAGAGTTCCTCGTTCGCGCATGAACCACTTTCTGGGTTTACATGTCAGTGGCTGTAGCTCATCCCAGGGGAAACCGTGTTCCATGTAAGCGTCAAATGCATGATAAAACATATCGCGAACATCTTCCCTCCATTCCCAAATCGTGGACATGGGTATGTGAGTGTGCTTCCGGGGACTTCCTGGGCTTGGGGTTCCAGTTGCAGTTGTCGAGCTTCGCCCAGAGGATGTTGGGCTTCTCGCAGCCGCTGTCGGAACCCTTATGCTCCCTGCACCCTCATTCCACACGGATGCCGTTGCCAACAGTACTGAGAGAAACACTGCAGGCAACCACTGTGAGACTCTCTTCCTCCTACTCCCTGTGATATACCCAAAAACGCGCATGTGAAAGCCTCCGGAAGCGGCATCTCGTAGCGAATGAGGCCTCATTCTTGGTCCTCGTCTCCTTGTTTCAGATGAATTACAGGGTTCCCGGCATCCATTCCTCACTGTAAAGTCTTCCGACTACCCTTGGGCATCTATTGCCCTCGTGTATTCCGAGAAAACAGCCTCTGTAAAGGCCAGCTGGTGGCGGCAGGGGAACAGGGGGAAGTCGGAGGCGCCTTTCCGTCCGAAGGGGGGAACTAATACTAACTACTCAAGCAGCACTGTCTAACGCTCACTATTCTATTGATCAACCTATACTAAAAGAAACGAAAGAGAGATGCACTGGATATGAGTGACAATGTTGGCGAAAATACACCGAATAACTTCCATGCACCTGGTCAACACACGTCACTCAACACCACAATTGACACACTTCTTGTCAACTTTCAGTCTGTGCAGCGCGCACTCTAAGTCATTCACCTGTTTTCATCAGGTGACACACAGCGGCCCGTATGTTATATCCTCTTCATCCATAAGATTCTGTAGCAATGGACTTGGCCAAAAAAATTAGTACCCGTACGGGGGCTCGAACCCCGGACTACCAGATTAAGAGTCTGGTACTCTAACCAGCTGAGCTACACGGGCATTGGTACTCAAACCACGCTGACGAAAGCGAACCGATTGTAACTACCTATAATACACATGCACGATGGCCGACACGCCCCAACGTCCTGTTCCAGACCACATGGAACGCAACAGCACAAATTTAGTATGGATATTCAGA
This sequence comes from Halocafeteria seosinensis, assembly GCA_001687465.1. NCBI lineage: Eukaryota > Bigyra > Bicosoecida > Halocafeteria > Halocafeteria seosinensis. Next base: position 18,075 of record LVLI01000117.1, on the reverse strand, counting down.
AACGCGTCTGATACTTCCAGATGGATGCTCGCCACGCGATTTTTGGTTTTAAATACATATGTTCACATTTGCACTCAGGCTGCACAAGTTCCGAACTTACACAGTTACAGTTCCACTGTGTCACTGGTTATATTGATCATTCAAGGTCTACACCTATAATTTGAGAACTCTCAGCTCTTGAGGGGAATAAACCATTCTCCGATTTCAGCGAGCGAGAAGGGAATTTCTTGCAGTTGTCGTACGACTTGTACAGAATCATCCTATTGCTGAGGTTGGCCCGAGTTCTGAAACAAATAAGAGGCAGCCATATCTACGTCACCTTGGCAAACCACTAGGGCTTCTGCAGCTTCATTTCTCGAGAACCCTAGAGAAACTAACTGCTGCAGTTTGTTTGCATCTACCTGGACTCTCTGCTGTTGTCCCTGTTGACTTGGTGAAGATGACGATGCGGACTGAGCATTACTACCCGTAGGAGCACTACTGGCTGCACTGGCCTCGCCCTCGCCACCAGCTCGAGGGAAATTATCTTTTGGAATCTCGTTCTCGGGTAAAAACTCCACAGTTTCTGTCCCATGTGCTCCTTCTAAGTGTAGGCGATGGTTCTGTGAGAATAGAGACAATTTCGAATACCTTGCAAAATCAGGCGTCGTTGCTACCGTGGTAGATTTCATTTACCTTCAGATCGATCATGCATTGATGCCTCTTCAGCATATCGAGGCCGAAGAGCATATCCACCGAGTTTTGATCCAGTACTGAATGCAATGGAAGATTAACATATAGGGTAATCATTAAGTCGTTCCCATAGTGTACAGGAGCTTACCAGTAAATTTACATGGAAAATATGTACCGCCAATCTTCAACTGTGCCATATGAACTTGGCCGATGATCTTCGCAGTCCCTACTCCAGCAGCAGTACCAGCAAACCGTGTATCAACAAGGCGCCAAATACCACAACGTTCAGCACAATTCTTCGACATAATTGTTGTCTGTGCCCCCGAATCCACAAACGCTTTCAATGGAGTCTCATTTACTTCGACATTGATATACAACATAGGTACTTGGGCGAAGGCCTCAGGCATGTGCTCCTGCGAACGCAAAACATTACTCTATTAGCAGCCAAACCTTCAAAAAGCATTAATATACCTACATGCGCAAATTCTAAATTAGCATCAATGTTTCGTTGGTGTATAGTCTGCTCTAGCTGACGTTGTGCTTCCTCATCCATGGGATCTTCTTCTAAACGACGTCGCATTTCTTCCTCCTTTAGCATAGTCTGCATTTCCAAGTGACTTAGTGAGTATTCACACTATGGCTAGTCAATCACCACGACAAGGCCCATACTTGGGACTTATCCATTGCGCGCTTCATTAAATACATTCTCAACTTTGATGGGTCATTTTCATCAAACGCTTCGTAACTGCCGAGCAGACCTAGACCTCAATATCAGAAAAGCAAGCACTCTATGGTGGTAAATCAACAAACTTACAGCTGAGGATTCGAATGTTGGATCTGTGTCAAAAGATTTCGATTTACTCGCAAGATCCGGTGCAAGTCATCTGGTGGGATATCACCAGAAATATCACTCCAGTCTAGAGCCTTCAGGTCCTCATCGCTCATGGACTTGACGTTCATCATTCCAGAAGGAGGACCTCCTCCTGCTGCAGCAGAAGCTGAAGCTTGTTGCGTTCCACCAGATGCCTGGCGTTTCTGTTTCTTAGCGTTTATCAAATCGCCCTCATGAATTCCATACTGGTCAATCTGAAGAACGAGAAGTGGGACTACGAATTGTACCAGTGTGTCGCTCAAACGTCGGTGGAAACACCAGTTGCAACATACTGTTTCACTATCTTTCATCTCTTTCTCTTGGTATTCGAGCCGTAGTTCATTGTAAGGGATGCCGAACTGCAAATTCGTTGGACGTCATGCGTATCGTCGTGAACACTTCCATACCAGCTTCCCCTTACTTCCACTTCAGCAATCGCCTTGATATCTTCGATCTGAGCGCAAATCGAAGCGTACAAATAACGTGTGTTTTTTTGAAGGTAAGCAAGAAAGAGAAAATAGGAGGACTTACCTTCTCATTGTGATCAACATCGAACTCGGCGACATTATCGTCGTATACTACCGTCACTTTCATTCCTATTTTGCTTCTCACAGCACACAGACAATAAATCCTTATCCAGTGCCAACATCAAGAGAAAAACTCAATAAACTGCAAGTACCACTACTATTAACACTTCTATCCTAGTGGTGTATAATGTTGTGGAAGTGAATAAGTTGAAGTTGAGCTTCCTGAGACCTTCCGAAGCCCTTTATACGTCGATTTCTACCATGTTTTGAAGAGTTTAAGTCCCTGGTGGAGGAGGGGCAATATACTTGGGAGGGAATAGAAAGCAGTCCCCGGTTTATAGAGAGGGAAATGTGGTCATCGACTCCGGAAGCCTCGGCAGCAGCTGTTAGGCGTGGAAGTTGTGATTTAAATGACCACGGGGAGGACTTTAGACACCGAGATTCCATGCAAGTGGTCAGTGCCCAAGATAAAGGAGGATTGACCAGTAAACTTAAACGAGGATTCCGTCGCTTTAAGTCGTCAACGAAGCACAGAAAACACAAAACGGGAGATCAAGGCAGCAACGGCATTAACACTTCCAGTTTTACAGAAGATGATGAGGAAACAGATGATTCAGGAGGAATGTTCGAGCTTGCTTTATTCCGAGATCCCAACGATCCGGACGAAGCCGTGGAGGAGGAAGAGGAAAATAAGGCAGGAAGCGACAGTAGAGGAGATTCAGCAGTGAGCTGCACTGTGCCATTGACACCCAACACATTCCACACATGCTTTCAAAAGAGACTAAACAATGAACTTGCCAAAAAAGTAGAGGCACATTTGGAGGTATGTTGATTGCAATCAATATGTATTGCGTTGGTTCTTGTCCACCCTCCCATTACTCTCCTGTGCTCAGATATCTGGTTCCCCCGGCTATTCGAAAACGTCGCAACGTTTCGCCAAACAAGCATCGGCCAATGCTGCTGCCGCAAGAGAATACATACAAGCAGAACAAGCTTACAGTTCTCTCATGGCTGCAGCGGCCATTCAATGCATTCCGCTGGCAATGAATTCGAAGCAACTTTTGTACGCCCGCATGGACAGTCAACTTACACTCCTCAGAGAACTATTCGGTGATCACGAACGAGTGAACCGAACTTTGATGAACGCCCACGACAGTCAGTGCTCGTGTCTTCACAAACTTAGAAATGAGAGAGAAGTGGTTCGCACACGACGTCGTAATCCACACCAAATGATATTCAGCTCGAAAGGGGGAGCTGAAGATACCGATGCAATAAAGAGCATTCCAGCATTGAAGCAACTGCCGCCCAGTACGCGATTAAGCGCCACTAAGCTGCTTAGTATCATATCGGAAGGATTTTTGCACTCTAGAATTCTCTCGACCGGAACTAACGTGGGGAATCTGGAGAGCAAACATGCGAATGTGCTTGTTAACAATGATAGTCCTCATATTGACTCTAAAGCATTAGAAAAGATGCGAACTCGCGTCTGGTTGGGTTTTTTAGATATGATAATGGAGGTGGAAAGGAACAAAACGACTCAATTGAGGGAACAATCATATATGCGCTCCTTACAACAAGTATTAAAGAGACTCGTAGTCAAAGGGATTGAGAAAGCGTATCGACGATACTATGATCCCCCTTCGGAGGAAACAGATTACTTTGACAGTGAATCCGCGGTAAATTCCCAACTTCCAGGAGAAAGCAAGTTCCATGCGAAGCTACTAAAGGTGTTGATTCGCTACTTTCGACTGTGTCGCTCCGATGAAAGCGAAGATGATGTGCTCCCCGCCGCGGAGCACCATTCCATTGGAGAAGCCATATCCTGCTTTGCCGGCGCTTTCAGGAAAGCATATGCTCTTGCCCTAGCTGAGTTAAATGAAGGAAGCCGCTTAAGAAGCTCCAGGTCTGAGTCTACGTTGCAGCAGCTACCATATAGAAAGGAAGGTGATAGTTCTGCTCCGCGAGAAGATAGCTCAAATACCTCGAGGAAAAGCAGAATTACGTCGCCTCTGGGCCGACGTCAAGCATTGTGGAATGGAGAGGAAGCTACGCGCTCCTGCGTCGCTGCTTTCGATAATGGAGAAAGCAGTGAACATAGCGTTGATACCGAAGCGTATGCGAAAGAGCTGTTGAATTGCTGCGCTGCAGACATCAAGCACTTTGTTCCACTATGCTATCGTCGAATAATCGATCGTTTAAGCTCGTTGCCTCTGACTCAAGAGACAATGAAGGATCTCTATCAGCCGATGCTTTCAGACATCGAAAACTATAACCTTCCTGATTCGGAATTTCCTGGAGCATTTTCGGTGTCTAAGGACCAGTTCAACGACCTCCTAGGTCGTGCTGAAACGTTTGTAATGAGTCCGATGCAGCTTAACGTTGTAGGGATTGACCAAATCGGACGGCTGCTGACGGATACATGCAGTATCAGCGTTTGCCACACATTCTCCGATGCAGAATCAACAGCAAGTGCGGAGTTCAGTCTGAATCGTTCCAGCACCCTTGATGGTTTGGATGAGACGAACGATGCCGGGGGCTCAATGTCAACTCGACAGCGAGACAGTATTCGAGAATCTTCAGAAGAGGTATTCTCTAATTGGTTCGATGCGCCCGCTGGAGCAACTCCTTCGCATCGCAGAAGAACCGCATCGCGTACAGGGACAGTGGCTCGATGTCTTTTTGAGCCGTCTACGGAGGATTCGGAGGATGTTGACGGGAAAGACCGAGTTATTGTCGCTTTAACGAAGCGGGCACTTGCCTGCCTTCGTTCTCAGTTAGGGAACATCAAGTGCGCCTGTCCGAACGACTATGCCACTTGGATTGTCGACCTACCGGAGGCATATTCCGAAGATATTTCCTCGAAAGTGGAAAAGAATCTCGTGATTCGAAGGAACTACAAGAACGCGTCCAATAAAAAGTCTATTTTCAAGGACACAGAGGACATCATGATGTCTCTCGTACAACGCATTCAGTGGAAAATTAGGTCTGCAATTTATACTGCGGCGATGTGTCATGTGCACGACATTGTCTTAGCCATTTGTGAAACAACCATGAAAAGCTCCGTGGATGCCTTTCAAGAGTATGTACAACAATGGCTTCTGACGTGACGCTTTGTGTGATTTACATACCATGTTATTGCTCGACGCAGTTGCCTTAAGGGTTTGCGCCAGATTCCTCCACAGGACTTTGGAATGTCAGAAAGAGTGAGCCACGTGGTGCGGGTGACGTGTGATAAAGGGAAAAAAGATAAAAGCTTTGCGTATAACGCTCTTCAAAACTGCATATATTTGCTGAAGTCAATGAAGCAGTACAAGACGCCTACTGAAATGGCGATCGCCGGAACGAAAGCGCTACAAGAGTTAGCTGAGATGCCCAGTTGGTTTTATGTGGCCGAGCTTCAGTCTGGGGAATTAGAATACTCAGATATTGCTATGTAAGTTGTCTTTTTTTCGCTCCTCTGATGACGAGCACGGTCTCCACAAGCCCTTCCTGGCTTCGCAGAGCATCGGAAGACCTCCTGCCTTTACTGAGTTTCGCTATAGTTCAGGGAAACCTGTATGAGCTCCCTATATATTTGCGCTACCTTGAAACGTTCCTTCCGCAATGGAGACTAGGTAGCGAGGATGGATACACGCTAGTTACTCTTCAATCTGTTCACCAACTATTGCTTCGCAAGGCCCATGGCTCGTGACATCGAACATCAATTGGTTTCTCCCGAAGACGAGGGAAACAAAACTAAACCGTCGATTTCTCTCTCCTCGTTTTGCGATGCTAACACTGAAGAGGAATCAATAGGTTAATGTGGATGAACTAAGTCACGGAACTTATACGCCCCTACTGTAGTTGAAACGTCGGAGAAACTTCTTAGTTGGCGAAGTGCCCGCTGACATTTACTGTCGCACATAGTGTATTGATACAATACCACATGACATACTGATAGCATTCATTTTTATCTGTAAATGGTCAGCACATTCTGCCAGAAATGCCTCCCCGGACATCGAAGCCTCTTCATGAGAGGATCCTGGCAGCGATGGAACCTGCCAAGCCCAGTCTTTCTAGCTTATACGACTGTTTAATCAAGGAAGGAAACGAACCAGTGGCTGTTGAAAAGGACCCAGCATCGCTCATCGATGGGGTAGGTAACGATTGTAACTTTATGTCTCTGTAGTGGCTGTATAATCATGTTGAACGTCTGCTGCCAATACAGTTAGGCTATACCCTGCTCCACCGCGCTGTTTTGGATGGATACAGTGAGCTCATACCGATCCTCATAGACAATTACAATGTGCCTGTGAATAGCACAAGCGAGGTAACAAAGAAGCGTGCGGGGCACATATTGAATCACCTTGACGAACGTGAATGCCTTGCAGCTTGGAGATACTGCTCTCCATCGAGCATGTTTTCTCGGACAGAGGGAGTGTGTAGAGCTACTCCTGAACCGATACAATGCGATGATTAATGTTAAGAATAAGGTATGGCTATGGCAGTATGCAGCTCGAGGGTAAGCGTATGTATGCAAGCCAGGACTGGAAACGACAACGTTGCAGAGAGGATGGACTCCATTACATTTCGCTGCGGCTAACGGACATGATAACATAGTACAAATGCTCTTAGCACATGAAAGCTGTGACCCGATGATAAAGAGCAATGTAAGTATTCCATCATTGACTAAAAGAACGAATCCTGCCTTAGAAATTACCGGTTTTATGAGCTGCAGGACTTCCATGATACACCCCTTCACGTGGCGGCACGCAAAGCAAATAGTAAAGTATTAGAGCTACTTGTGGACGACCCTCGAGTGGATAAAAACGCTAGGAACAAGGTAAGCTACGGTTAAATCATCTCCTTCCATACGAAATCGACTGCAATTATCTACGATGCTGGCATATATATTGTACCCAGGAACATAAAACACCGGCAGAAATGACAAATCGTGAAGAATGTCGCCGTGCTCTACAGCTCGACCATTCTTGATGAATGTATCACATCGGTACAACGTTGTGCGATTGAATGTACGGAGAGAATGCTCCAGATACAATATGTCCCCTAAGTGTCAACCAACCAAGCCTCGGACGACGACATAAAGGGCATGAGCATTGACTATGCGTTCAACGAGTGAATTTCCACCACTTTTGAGCCGTTATTTTCACTTATTTCTTTAGAATATGCGATTTGCCGACATATCCTCATGAAGTTGTCTCAGCGACGAGTTGTGGAGCCTAAAGTGTATCCCTCTCTAACTGGAGGTAACCTTTAACTTCACAAGGCAACCTTTGGATGCTGTTGGCCCGAGATACGACCTATTCAAAACGATTTTGATAGATCAAGTCAGCCGTGAATACACAATTTGTTCCTTAATTAGATTGGCGTCCATGGTAGGATGGGATTGTGTGTAGTTTATATATAAAACTCCACCGCAGCCGAGCTGAGGTTCCTCCGGAAGGGTTTTTTGGGGTTGCCAGACCGTATAGTGCTTCATTTCCCGTCATTATGGCTGCCGCAGTAGGTTCTTGGAGAGGAGGAGACAAAGATCGTAGCTCCTTCTCTGTGCTACACGAGGAGAAAGACGGAAATGAGGACCGAAAGAAAACCGCGGGAGCGGAAGGAGAACAGGAGGAGAACAAGTCTGGTAATGATGAGCATCAATTCGGCTTCTTTGTCGCCATGGGCATGACAGTAGACTATTGCTTAGGTGCTGGATTCCTTGGGATTCCGAGTACGTGTTGTTGGAAGTTGTCCTTGCTTTGTTCTAGTTCTGACTGACCTGTGGGTTATTGTTTTGCCGCTTCGCCAGATGCCTTTTATCGAAGCGGACTCGTTTTAGGACTGGCCTTCGTGGTTTTGACTTCTGTGTTGTGTAACTTGACCAAAGACTTAATTGTCGAGGTGATGGTACGTTTTTGGCTTTTTGCCAGAGTTAACGCCGCTCTTGATTCACTATTTGAGAGTGCAGAACCGAGCATCATCAGTTTGGCAACACGAACACCTTCTTGAAGCTATAGAAGAAGTAATCCCCTTTTTTGATAGGGGGCAATTCAAGAAAGCTGAGAGAAGAATTTCAACAGAGCGCGAGCCAGATGATTCGAGAAGGAAGACAACGATCGAGGCAGTGGGTTATAACGAGGATCCCAGTGAGGAACTAGTTTCTTCGACTTCATTCTCCAGTCCAAACGTTAAAAACGATACTTCTTTTGGCTTACGTAACTCTAGCAGAGTATTAGATATCATAACAGGCAAGTGGCATAAATTCGAAATGCCCGACCTCTGTGCGTTCTTTGCGGGAAATACGTCAAGGAGTATGTATATAGTTACGTTTTCGCTCTACATGTACGGTGCTCTATGGTCGTACGCCTCTGTGTTTTCGACAAGCTTGAGGTAAGAAGTCATTATTCCGATATGGAACTATGCTGTATCTGTCTTATTCTGAGTTGACGCAGTGCTAACGTTCCTCTTTGGAATGGAACATGCAACGTTGAGGATTCCGGTGACCCAGCGTGTACCGCGAATTTGATCATCTGGCTGGCGGTCTACGCACTAATAGCAGTCCCACTGGCATGTTGTGAACTGAAGGATCAGGTTATCCTCCAAGTCGGAATGTTTCTGGCTAGAGTAGTTGTAATTTTCCTTCTCTGTGGAACGGTATACGGCGCAATGACGTGTGAGCATGTTGCTTTCAACAACATACCGAATGGCAGAGGTAAGTTGGACAGCGTGTAACCGTGTCGTTGAAGATTCATCATGCTTGTTGGTTTGTCTTACAGTAACCTCGTCTGTTCCTCTGGCTAGTGCTGATGGGCTCTCGTTGATAATTCCGGTTGCTCTATATGCTCAGATCTACCATCACTCTATACCTGTCCTGGCGGAGCCCGTGAGAGACAAGTCTATCTTGAAAAAGATATTCTTGGCGGCGTTCGTTCTTATGGGGACGTTTTATGTATTTCTGGGCGTATCGTTACCTCTGTACTTCGGGAAAGAAACAAAGTCACAAGTAAGTTGTGGTCCAAAGCTTGATATGGGATACCGGTGACCTGATATAGCCGGCTTGTCTCCAGGTAAACTTAAATTGGTCTGATTACGTTGGCTGCAAAAAGGCGAATTCGTCAGGTCCACCGTATCATTTGGATGTAAGTACCGCAGTGGGAAAATGCTACTAATGCCTTCCTTAAATATGGGTTTTGCTCTCCAGAAAAGCATCGCGGCTGAAGTAGCAGCAATCATCATTCTTATTTTTCCAGCACTGGATGTTCTTTCAGCTTACCCTTTGAATGCCATCACCCTCGGGAATAATCTGATCAGCGTTTGTCGAGGAGAAGAGACAAAGCCTTTAAACTCGCGGTTCGATTACTGGAAGATATTTTACAGGCTGTGTGCAGCTATACCTCCTATAATTGCAGCGTGTTTTATGCACAATTTAGATACGATTTTGCAATTCACAGGTGTTATTGGTGTAGCAATAGCGCTACTTATTCCCGTGCTATTGCATGTGCAAAGCACAATTTTCTGCGTTCAGCTCGGGAAAAAGATCTTACAACAGAACGGAGTTTCCGTCTACCCGTCTGGCAAGGAACACATGCCAATTAGTACAAGACGACTCTTTTGGAACAGCCTCGTTGGGATGATGCGTTACCCGTTTGGAAAAGATGAAGCTGGAATCCAAAGTCAGAACCCATATATCGCGGCAGAATACCTAGTCAAAGAGCTAGCATCTCTGAAGGGAGCGTCTCCCATAGAGGCGGACTTGAAAGTGACGCTACCAGAGAGCAAAGAGAGCTATACATGGCAGGAAAGCTCTAGAGTCAGGCCTAGCTTGAGAAAAGGAAAGGAGAATGAAGAAAAGGCGTCTTTGTTGGACGCTGACCAACGTGAATCGGCGTTCCAAGACAAGATGAGGTTTCAAAGGACAATCCGCTCTGGTATTCTTCCTCCAGAGAGTGATGAAGCTGATGTTGTAGAGGCTATACTTGACAGTGCTTGGACTCGACGATTTAGCACCTTCTCAATTGCTGTACCAACAATGATCATCGTAGCTCTCGCAGCCATGTTATATGTATTTATCCTGGGAATAATCCAAAACGCGTGAAACTCTTCGCTCAATCAAAAGGCTGAAGCCATGCACTCTTTTTCGTAGGATAAATACACACGCACATCCCCTGTATATATTCTTGGGTGCTTTGTACCGTATCGACAGTTCGTACCCCACCTGAAGTGCAGACAAAAGAGTATTTTCATGGAAATTGAGAACTTTTTCGAGCGTGTTCTCGTAGTGTCATACCCACAGTGAGTCTCACATCGACGCTCAAACTGCAATAAACCGTTACTGTAGTTACAGGGTAGTAGCAACTTGTTACGGCATGCCGCATGGGTGACTCAAGTGATCCGGCCACAGTTGGGGACCATCAATTGTCCACTTCTGCACAACCGTGTTGTTCACCTGTGGTATTGTCTTTTTCTTTGAGGAGCATTGAGCCAAAGTCGCTGCAGCAGTTGCTGTGTGTGAATGCACATTGTTTTGACTTCCTGGCACAATGGGCAACGCCGATGGTATCAATGGTACTGCTGCTCTGACAAGAAGCCAAAGACACTCGTGAGGGAGCACTCGATCCATACGATCGATTTCTACTGGACGGAACCTTGAAGTAGACTGTCTCGTATTGGGAGCGAGTTGCTGGGTATGCAGACTGGGAACGTGCCACAGTGGTTGCATGTGGTCGACGATGACGACATTGAGGCGGAAAATTATTCCAATAACTCACCGCTGCTCATCTGGAAAGCTTACATGTATCCTCAGTTTGCGGGCCATGCACACGTTTGTCTCAGTAGTTCTTGCTTCCCGTAAGCTCGAGGGTACTAGTAGTCACCACGAGGACGTGGCCACATGAGTTATTTCTATCAGTTGCAGTTGAAAGCACGATTTCGCTGAGAGTAACTGAGGAAACATATGCGGATTGAAGCGAAAGTCGATCATTGGGTCTGCCATGGCCTTACATGATGCCCATGCAACAACTTGTCTACCTGACAAGCTATCTAGGCGCTCTTCTTGGGGACACCATTGTTGTCGGCACATTAAATTGGGCAGTTATGGCGATCAGCAGCAGCACCTGAGGAACGATTTCACTGATAGTAACTCAAGGTACATATACGCCGTATTATACGGATTGAAAGCGAAAATCAATTATTGAGTGTATACATACCATCATTGTGACCGTTGTTCACTTCCTGCAAGTGCGGCCCGCTAAGACCCAGACTGGTCACCCAGTGCCGGTGGCACGATGCCGCCGGACTCCCCGGGAAAACCCTTTTTGTTGTTTGAACACGGGCTTAACGGCCGTGGAGCTGTTGTGAAGTCACTAATTGCGAAATCTTTACAAGGGTTGTTTGATGCAGTGGATTCCCGATACAGTTACAACCATTGGATGCGTGGAAAGTAGAAGGAATAAACCCAAGGCAAACAACCTGCAATCTTACAATGTATCTCGAGGAAGTCGTGCTTGATGGCTTTAAAAGCTACGCGCGTCGAACCGTTATTTCGGGCTTCGATTCGCAGTTTAATGCCATCACAGGGCTCAATGGTTCAGGAAAAAGCAATGTTCTCGATGGTATCTGCTTCGTTCTGGGAATAACGAACTTGTCTCAAGTTCGTGTGGGATCTCTACAAGAATTGGTATACAAAAAGGGACAAGCCGGCGTGACGAAGGCCTCCGTGACTTTAGTCTTCAACAACATGGATACAGCCAACAGTCCTGTAGGATACGAACAGTATGAGAAAATTACTATCACTAGACAGGTATGTGCAGCCACACTTGCTCGTCCCCATGGGAGTGAAGAGCGTACGAAATGGGAAGCAACGTCTCCTCGTTGAACTTTCTTGTCCCGACTCTGAGCGCAGGTTGTCATTGGCGGCCGCAGCAAGTACCTCATCAACGGCCATGCTGCTACTGTTTCTAGGGTTCAAAATCTCTTTCATTCAGTTCAGCTCAACGTGAACAATCCGCACTTTTTGATTATGCAAGGGAGAATAACAAAGGTCCTCAACATGAAGCCCCCGGAGATCCTATCCATGATCGAGGAAGCCGCTGGAACGCGAATGTTCGAAAATAAGAAGCAAGCAGCCCTCAAAACCATTGAGAAAAAGCAGAGTAAAGTTGAAGAGATCAATCGAGTAAGTCTTATCTCCCCATATTTATTACCTTTGCTCACTAACAAGGCTCTCCACTGTTCCAGATTCTCGCCGAGGATATCACTCCTACGTTGGAAAAGCTAAGGAAGGAAAGAAGTCAATATCTTAAATGGTCATCAAATGGTGAAGAAATTGAACGACTCTATCGATTTTGCGTTGCTTACGAATATGTTGAGGCCCAGAAGATGGCTGATCAAAGCGTTGAAACCATGGAACAGCTAAAACGCGATACCGAAAATCTACAGGAGAAAGTGAAGGATTATACAAACGAAGTCTCAAGAAAGGAGAAAGAAATGAAAGAACTAGAGAATCAAAAGGAAAAGAACATGAGTGCGGAGTTCAACGAAGCCGTGAAAAACGAGGAAAAATCTTCGGTAGAGGTTGTCAAGGCCAAGACTACTTGGGAGAACAAGAAGCGTGCATTGGAAGATGAGAAGAAAACGTACCAACGACACGAAGCTCAACGTAAGCATCGCCTGTGGTCGTACTAAAACAAAACATGCTCTTTGATTCTACTTGTCTGCGGTTATTCCATGGATATCTGCAGTTGAAGAAAATAAGAAGAATGCCGAATCTCTCCGTCAACAATTGGAGGAGCAAGAACGCAGTGCTCAAAGTCAACTCAAGGAGGCCGAAGATGCCGAAAAAGAGTTGAAAGATCTTCAGACTCAATATCAGGCGGTAACAGCCGGGGTTGGTGGTTCTGAGGATGAGGATGGAAATTCAACACTTCAAGGACAGCTGATGACGGCCAAGAAGACAGCCTCCGCAGCAGCAGCTGAAGCCTCTAACGCAGAGCAAAAGGTTAAGCAGCTTGAGAAACAGCTAAAAGAAGCCAAGTACTCCGAAAAACAAGGAGAAAAAGATGGTAAGGATCTCTTGGAATCTGTTCGCCGGGCAGAGAAGGAAGTAGAAGATGCTGAGAAAGAACTTGAACAGGCAAAACAGACTTATGATGAATCTTCTGCAAGAGACTTGAAGGAGCACAAAGAAAAGTTGGGTAGGCAAATTGAAAAGTTTTCTCACGATATAACTTCGAAGGATCAGGCTTTGGGTGGTCGATTTCACTTTAGCTACGATGACTCTAACATGCCCCGGGGGTTCTCGAATTCCAACGTTAAAGGTTTAGTTGCGCGGCTTCTCAGTGTCGAAGATTCCAACGCAGCCACTGCTCTCGAAGTAGTCGCAGGAGGAAAATTGTTCCAGGTCGTTGTAGACAGCGAGAAAACCGGTGAAGCTTTGTTGAAGCACGGTAATCTCAAACGCCGAACCACAGTTATTCCCCTCAACAAGGTCGTGGCATCGTCTCTAAGCGACCAGCAAATTAAGAAGGCAAAGGAGATCGCTGGCAATAAAGCGCGTCCTGCATTGTCTCTCATTAACTATGACAAGAATGTGGCTAAAGCGATGAGCTATACGTTTGGCAAGCACTTCGTCTGTGATGACCTCGAGACTGCTAAGAAAGTGGCGTTTGATCCAAATATAAAGGCCCCTTGTGTGACACTAGCGGGTGACACATTCGATCCTGCGGGGACGCTGGAAGGTGGTTCGGGGAGAGACACCAACGGCACCTCTACACTCTTGAAGTTACAGAGAATCAATGAACTGAGTTCTCAAAAAGCAAAGCTGTCCGAAGAGCTGGAAGGAATTGAAGGCAAACTCCAAGACTTACAACAACAGAAGAAGGCGGTGGATGACGCTGAAGACAAATTGGATCTAGCTAAGCATAATTTGGCGCTAGCTCAGCAACGAGTTGAGACAAGCAGTCATGGTGTCGCTCAACAGAAGGTCAAAGATCTCCACCAGCAAAAAGAAGAAACGGAGAGTCAGTTGGAAGATGCAAGGAAGCGCGAGAAGGAGGCCAGCGACAAAGCTGCCAAACTTCAGAAACGGGTTAACGAAAGTACTGAAAATCGGGACGATGTTATCAAACGACTCGAAAAAGAAATAGAAACAGCGAAGAAGAATGCATCTCGTTCGCAAGAAGCGGCGCAGAAGTTGAAGGATAAGATTGATGAACTTCGTCTTGAGCTCGAACAAGCGGAAAAGGATGTCAAGTCTGCCGAGGACACTCTTGAACAAGCAAAGCAATCTAAGGAGAAGCTTGAGCAAGAAGAAGAAAAATTACGAAAGGATGCAGATACAGCCAATGAGAAGTACGAAGACATCAAATACGACCTCGATAAACAGCGCGAGGCTATGTCCGAGGCGGATGCGTCCTTGAAGCAACTTGTCGCGGAAAAGGATGAAATTGAAGGGAGGAAGCAAGAAGCAGAAAACGAGTTGAAAAGAGCTCAGCATAAAGCCAACAAGCATGACTCTGAAGTTAATGCCGCAAGGAAGAAAGTTCAGCAGTTAGAACAGAAGCATGAATGGATAGCAAACGACAAAAAGTACTTTGGCAAACCAGCGTCCGACTATGACTTCGATGCAATCGACCCCAAGGAGGCGTCCAAGAAACTGAAGAAGCTGGAGCGTGAACAAGAGCAATTGGGTAAGCAAGTGAATAAGAAGGTACTTGGAATGATTGAAACCGCCGAGCAGGAGTACAAAGATCTCATGAATAAGAGGAAGATCATTGAAAATGATAAGGCAAAAATAGAGAAAGTGATTGATGAACTAGATGAAAAGAAGAAAGAAGCTCTCAAGACCACTTGGGAAAAAGTGAACCGCGACTTCGGGTCTATGTACTCAACTGTCTTACCGGGAGCCACTGCTCGTCTGGATCCACCGGAAGGGCAAACTGTACTAGACGGGCTCGAGGTCAAGGTAGCCTTTGGGACCGTGTGGAAGGAATCACTCAGTGAATTGTCTGGAGGCCAGCGGAGCTTGTTGGCGCTGTCCTTGATTCTCGCATTACTACTATTTAAACCAGCGCCCATGTATATATTGGATGAGATTGATGCTGCATTGGACCCAAGCCATACCCAGAATATTGGAAAGATGCTGCGGTCTCATTTCAAGAACAGTCAGTTCATTATAGTTTCCCTAAAGCAAGGAATGTTTGGGAACGCGAACGTTGTTTTCAGGACGAAGTTTGTCAACGGCGTTTCTACAGTAACGAGGACTGTCACGCATGGTCACAGTCAAGATAAGGGTCAGCTAAGCCTTCGGAATGAAGCTGATGGAGAAGTTGACCAGGAAGAGGAGGAGCAACGATCAGCTACAGGTAAAGGAGGCAAGCGAGCCAGAAAAGCTGAAAAACCATCTTCCGCTAGCGTTGAAGCACTTTAAGGTGCATCCAATTGTATACTTCAGGACCACCTGCAATTTGGCTGTTCCGAAATTAAATACAAAACTACGTAGGTATACACACATTTATATGTATGTCACATGACACTGTTACCCAGTTTTCACTCGCTGAGTCAGCTTTGGGCGAGGTGGAATGCGAGCAGCAGTGTTGACACATACGTTAGAATTGTCCGTGTAACCTAGGTAATCAATGCGTTTAGTTTTAGTTGAAAATTTTCTATCTTTTTTGGGTGTAAACCTTTCTTATGTGCATATATGTCGTCGCCACAGCGTCGACGCAGTAGCCGGAGCCGGAGCTCTCCGGCTCCAATCCCGTTAGAACCGGATGCAGTGTTTCTAGTGACCGGATGTTTCGGCTGTGGAGGCTCTGGGATGGTTTGGTCCCTTTGGGAACAGTATCCCGGCGCTAAAATCATTGCGACGGATGTACGATACCCTGAAGAGATTGCGCAGCACGAGGAGATCTTGAAACACTCGGAGGAGTACCTTGCGCTGACGTCACCGAAGACGAGGAAGCAGAGTTCCAATTTCAAGGCTGGAATTTGTTTGCATAGCATGCCCTTACCTCCCACGAACGTCGAATTTGTCCAGGTGAGTAGTTCTGGTTCCCGCCATATGCTGACGCTCCTGGAGTGGAACCGTGGCTTTCCGCTGCAGTGTGATTTGGCTGATAGCAAACAAATCCAACATTTGCTGGAGAGGGAGCTTGTGGGAACTATCGAGGCGATTTTTCATTTTGCGGCGTTGGTCCCTTATAACCATACTCGCATGTACTCCGAGAACGAGTTGATAAAAGCGAACGTGAATACCACTACGTCTCTCATTCACTTTGCGAAGACATTTGGGGTGAGGCGATTCCTGTACTGTTCATCTACCGGTGTAGTATTTGATGGGAAGAACAATTTACAAGAAGTGGATGAGAGCCGTGAGATGCCTACGAGATGGAATGACGCGTATTCGAAGTCCAAAGCTTTCGCCGAACTCAGTGTTCGCGATGAGACTACAGATAACTTTCATACGCTATCCATTCGGCCTAACGGTAAGAAAACTTGCTTGCCCCTTCTTGTCAAGGAGTGTCACTAATCTCGGGTTCCTTTTGTATTCGTTCAGGGATTTGGGCCCCGGGTGAAATGCATCACACTCCCAAGATCCTGAAAGTTGCAAGGTTGGGTGGAACTATTGCAGCCTTTGGAAGAGGCGCAATGGACTTTACTCACCGAGATAATTTGGCGCACGCCTTCATATGTGGTTTGGAAACACTGCGAGACGACAGTAAGAGGAGAAGAGTAAATGGAAGAGCGTTTTTTGTAACCGACGAATGGCCATGTGCAACCGTGGAATTCTTTTCGCCCTTACTGAAGGGTCTCAACTTTCCGTATCCTTACTACGTGCAGTATCTTACCTCAAAGGCGCAACCTGCTACGGAAGGAGAATTGTCTGACCCCAAGAAGTGGAAAAACTTACGTCTAGCAACGGCTCCTCCCACTCTCTCGATTCCGGATTTTCTAGTTTTGCCGTTCATTTTAATGACGCAACTTATCTACAAACTCCTACAACCTGTAATCAAAGCTGAACCCTTGATGAGCATTCCCGATTTTCACAAAGCTACGGTCGACAACTACTGCTCCAGCGAGGCTGCTCGCCGCGAAATTGGATACGAACATATAATCAAGCCAACTGAAGCAATGCTTTATTTTATACAGTACTACCGCAGAATTGGTTTCGATGGTACAGTCCAGCACCCTCATTGGGCATGGTGGGTCGGAGTGGTTGGTGGAACGCTCCTGACAGCTTTTTTGGGCTTTGACACTCTCGGTCTACTCACCAGTACACTTTCGCTAGTTAGTTCTCAGCTCTCTCCAGGCTCTGGCTTTCAATTTGTCGTTTACAACGGTTTTGCTGCACATGTCAGCATACGCCTACTGCTACTCGCAATCTTCCTTGCAGCGATTGCTGCGCACATCATTCAGGGTGTTGCAATTGGGGTAATTGCTTACAGAGAGCGGAAATTCGCTATGGGATGGGGTTTGCAGTCGGCGGTGCTCGGATTCCCCTCAACGAATGCGTTCTTTGAATACACCGGAGTTGCCCGTCCCAAGTACCTCGAAGTACGATGCGTCGGAAGCTTTGTTGTATCCTTCGTCGTTATAGCTGCAGTTTGGGGATTCTCTGCCCGGTCGCTCAGCATCTGATTCATATGAGGAAGAAGTGTAAAACCTGGGGATTCTCTACCACGCGCCAACGGGAGTTGGCCACCCTAGTACGTCATACTCTGTAAGATGTGGTCAGACTGGATACATGGTATCCGCCGATTCTGCTTCCCAGCACTTGTGAAAATTGGAACTTAGAGTATCCTGTAGCATGTCTAACAATCGCAACATTAAGCTCTTCGTTCTTCCTATGGACACTCTGTCCTCTTTCCGAGTTGTATCCCCTTGCTCTTTACGTTTGCGTTGCACGTAGAATGATCATTGTGGAAGTCGCATTGTATGGAGGCGTCGCGTCTTCGGAATATATATATATATATATATGTGTGTGTGTGTGTGTGTGTGTGTGTGTGTGTGTGTGTGTGTGTG